>VMDR010004333.1:0-61169 GCA_007922815.1 Macrotus californicus | reverse complement strand
GAAGGCAGTCCTGAGAGAGAAGTTCATAGCAATACAGGCCTACCTAAAGAAGATAGAAAAATCTCAAGTAGACAACCTAACCCTACATCTAAAAGAACTAGAGGAACAACAATAAACAGAGCCCAGAACGAGTAGAAGGAAGGAAGTAATCAAGATCAGGGCAGAATTAAATGACATAGACTAAAAAATGATATGAAATTTATATTGTGGTAATGGCAACAAAGGAGACATATAGTGTGCTTTGAAGATCTGTAAAAAATAAGGGGGTCTGAATGAGTTATGGAAGTTAGGAGACATCTGACAAGATGACACCTGAGCTGAGATGTAAAGGATAAGTAAGAGTTAACGAGGCCAAGGGTAAAAAGAGCATTGCATTCTTTGTACATTTGCAAAGAGGGTGACACTCACATGATGGAGTATGACATAGCAATAAAAATGAGTGAATCTCTGCTACTCACAACTTTGTGGATGACTTTTGGTAACATAATAATAGGTGAAAAAGTCAAGTTCTAGAGTCTATACGCAGCGTGATACTTTTTTATCATGCTGTATATAGACTGAAACTTAAACTAACCAATACATTGCTTAGATATACAAATATATGTGATAAAACAAAAAAGGCATTGCAAAAGAATTAGACAATGTGGAAATCCAGAGGAGTGACGGAGAAGGATAAGGAAGTTCACGAAGGGACATGTACATTATTGGTAATATTCAAGATAACTGAGGTGGACTGGGAGTTCTAAAAAGTTCATTTTATCATTTTAAATACATGAATAAAGAGGGCCATGCATAAGCCAATTTTAATGGTGTGATAAGCCAAGGATTATGATTAATCCAATTCTGGGCATTTGGTTTTTTTTTTTTAAGGATTATGCTGAGTATTGCACTTAATATCAGGATGGCTGGAGAAGAGCAGAGAGGGAAAGACAGGAAATGAGAGTGCAGAGATGGCTGAGCTCTGAACCGTTCAGTCTTACAGGTCTTTTCAGACAGTTTTCTCTTTTAGAGCTGTGGGAATCATTGAAGGGTTTTGAAGCAGGAGACAGTCTTCAGAATTTGCATTTAGGAAAAAAATCACTTTTTTTCCCATGTAGTGAGATGTGAAGAGAGGCCAAAACGAACCTGGATGAACCATTTAGAAAGCTTTGTCTAGCCGTAAGTGAGTGGAAGCTTGGAGTAGGATAGAGGTTGCAGTGGTAGTGGTGATGGTGATGATGGTGATGATGGTTGTGATGGTGGTGTTAGTGTTGATGATGGTAATGGTAGTAGTAGTTCTGGTGGCGCTGGTGATGATGGTGACTTTAATGTTGGAAATAGAGCTAAATGGACAGATTTGAGAATATTTAGGAAGTAAAATCTATAAAATTTAGAAATAGATTTGATATATGTTGATGGAGAGGAAGGTATCAAGGATAATTACTAGATTTTTTTCTTATCAATAAAGTGGGGATGAGGCAGGAAGGAGAAATCCAATAATTTAGTTTTGGGCATGCTGAGTTTGAGATGCCTTTCCAGGTTTCACCTTTTTCTCAACTCTTTTCTAGAGATGGTGACCTCACTTTTCTCTTTGTTGTCTTAATGAGAGCTCAAAGTCAAATTCTTTCTGAGGCCAGGCAGGTCATTGGAGTGAGTGAAGCAGGTTGGGTCAGGGAGACATTCAGAATGGAGGGGACTTTGGTGACCTGTACAGAACACGACCCATCAAAGGGTGGGTGGTAGCTGCAACTCGGCTTAGCCATTGGAGGCCAAGTGTTGCGGGCTCTTGGTGTTTCAACAGGACCAAAAAAATCATCATAATTATGTTTATCTTTTAAGCAACTAATTTAACACTTTGAAAAAAACATACTGTAAAGTCCTGTGAGCCAAACGAAACTAATCTGTGACCCATGGGTAGCTAGGTGAGAATTTTGTTCCTAAATCATTCATTACTTAATCTACTCAATCTACTACTTAATCTACTTAATTACTTAGTCTACTCCTATTATTGGTCAAGTACATTTTCTTTCTTACTTTTTTAAAAATTTAATTTAATTTAATTTATTTTTTAAGTATATTTTATTGATTATGCTATTATAGTTTTCCCAATTTCTTCCCTTCTATCCCCCCTCTGCCTTGCACCCCACAATCCTCCAGCATTCCCATCCCCTTAGTTCATGTCTGTGGGTTATACATATAAGTTCTTTCAGTTCTCTGTTTCCTATACCATTTTTTATCTTTCTCCATCTATTTTATGCCTACTAATTATGCTGCTTCTTCCCTGTACCTTTTCCCCCCTATTCCTCCCTTCTCCCTCCCCACTGAAATCTCTCCATGTGATGTCCATTTCTCTGATTCTGTTCCTGTTCTAGTTGTTTGCTTAGTTTTTGTTTTCATTGTTTGTCTTTTCTTTGAGGTTCATTTGTTGGTAGTTGTGAGTTTGTTGTCATTTTACTGTTCATAGTTTTGATCTTCTTTTTCTTAGATAAGTCCCTTTAACATTTCATATAATAAAGTCTCGGTGATAATGAACTCCTTGAACTTGACCTTATCTGGAAAGCACTTTATCTGCCCTGCCATTTTAAATGAAAGCTTTGCTGGATAGAGTCATCTTGGATGTAGGTCCTTGCCTTTCATGACTTTGAACACTTCTTTCCAGCCCCTTCTTGCCTGCAAGGTTTCTTTTGAGAAATCAGCTGATAGTCTTATGGGAACACCTTTGTAGGTAACTGTCTCCTTTTCTCTTGCTGCTTTTAAGATTCTCTCTTTATCTTTAATCTTCAGTAACTTAATGATGATGTACCTTGATGTGTTCCTCCTTGGTTTCAAATTCTTTGGGACTCTCTGACCTTTCTGGACTTCCTGGAAGTCTATTTCCTTTGCCAGATTAGGGAAGTTCTCCTTCATTATTTTTTCAAATAAGTTTTCAATTTCTTTCTATTGTTTTTCTCCTTCTGGCACTCCTATAACTCAGATATTGGAACATTTCAGGTTACCCCAGAGGTTGATAAGTCTCTTCACTTTTTTGAATTCTTGTTTCTTCATTCTGTTCTAGTTGTATGTTTTTCTCTTTTGTTTCAAATCGTTGCATTGAATCCTGGTTTCCTTCCTGTCACTGTTGGTTCCCTGAATGTTTTGCTTTATTTCATTTTGGGTATCTTTCATTTGTTTTTTCATTTTTCAACCAAGCTCAGTTCTGTGAGCATTTTGGTTGCCAGGGCTTTAAATTCTCCATTAGATAGGTTGGCTATCTCCTCATCACTTAGCTCTCTTTCTGAGGTTTTGCTCTGTTCTTTCATTTGGGCCATATTTCTTTGTCTTGGCACACCTGTTAAGTTGTAAGAGGGTGGGGCCTTAAATATTCACCAGGGCAGGGCAACCCTCCTTGCTTCGCTGTAGCACTGACTTTGGGGGAGGGGCCAGAGAGGGAACAATGCAGCTTGCCTGCTCATCTCTAGCCCACTTTCCAACGGTATGAGACTGGGAGTTTCTCCCACTGTGACAACTGATGTAGTACACAGTCAGTTGTGAGTCTCAGTTTCCTATTCAGCCCCACCTTGCTGGGGTATCTCTCATCTGGCCCTACCCCCGTGGTCTGCCACCTGGCCGTGGGTTCTTACGGGTCTGGTTGTTCTGGTTGACTGTTTCTTTAATTCCTTGGTTGTTGGAGCTCTGTGCAGTTTGATTTTCTGGCACTTCTGGTTATTTATTGATTTTGGATTGGTTGTTATCCTCCTTTTGGTTGTGCGAGGAAGGGAAGGGTTTCTACCTATGCCTCCATTTTGGCCAAACTCTGCATTTATGGTCAAGTACATTTTCAATGCAATTATTGAGATAGAAACTTTCTTATAGCATTGCACTAGTAAGAGGTACTTGTGTTTGAATTTTACCAAAATGTACTATATACTCAATTTTAGAACATTATTTTTTAATTTATAAAATTTTCATTTTGAAAATTTAACATTCTCAGAAAAATTACACGAATAGAATAACAAATTTCCATATACCTTCACCCAGATTCACCAATTGTAAGCATTTCTCCACACTTGAATTCCCTTACCTCCACCTCAGTCCCTGCCCCCCACATCTGAGCCATTCCAGAGAAAGTTGCAGACTTCATGATCTCCAAAACTGCAGCATGTGTCCCTGAAGTGCAGTGACAGTCTCTTAAATGACCACTGTGCAGTGATCGAATGCAGGATTGACACAAAACCATTAGCTAATATACAGTTAATATTCAATTTTGCAATTTTTTTCTGATCCAGAATCCAGGCTGGATCACCCACTGTGTTTGGTTGTCATGTATATTTAGTCTCCTTCCATCTGGAACAATTCCCCACTGTCTCTCATGACAGTGACATTTTTGAAGAGTGCAGGTCAGCTGTTTTATAGAGTGCCCCTCCATATGAGTTTGCTTGATTGTTTTCTCATGATTAGATTCAGGTTATGCATTTGCGGGAGGCGGGGGCAGGACGGTGTCCTCAGTATATCACATCAGGAGGCACATGGTGTCACTTTGATCATTTAGGGAGGCTTATGTCTGCCAGATTTCCCTGCTGGCAGGAACTTATCCCCTTTGTAATTAGCAAGTAATCTGTAGGGAGATAGTTTAAGGCTTGCAAATATTGTATTCACCAACAAACTTTAACCTGATAATTTTAGCATTAGCACTCATTGAAAATTCCCATATGAATCTATTACTATGGAAGTGGCAAATTTGTGATTTTTAAAAACTAATGTTTCTTCTTCATTTATTAACATTCTACAATAAAGAGCTTTCTCTTCCTTATTTCTTTCCTGTTATATCTTTTTGTATCCTGATGGACACCTGGATTCTTCTTGTATCCAATGTTTTCTAATTGGCCAGTGGGAGCTTTTTCAAGCTGGTTTCTATGTTCTTTCATATGTTCTTATCAATTTTTGAGTATTTGCTTTCTGCTACAAGAGACTTATGGTTCACTTTGTATTTTCCCTTCTCTAGCCTTGGAATCAGCCATTTTCCAAAGTACCCCTGCTTCCTTTTAGAGGGGAATATATTTAGAAACTAAAATCTGGGTACCAGGTACATTCATTACTACTGAAATGTCATTCATTCTAGGTGCTTTCAGTGGATGGAACTAGGAGGTATATATTTTTAAAAATTCATGGTTCCTACTGATACTTCTGAATTCAGTCAAACACCAGAGGGCCTGCCGTCTCCCTTCTCCCACAGTGAGTACCTGCCTCCTAACAACATCAATGTATTTGCTCATTTAAAGCATGGATTTTAAAGCAGGAGAGCATTCTTCCTTCCATCCCTCCTTTCCCAGCTGTTGAGATCATTTATTTTGACATTCCTCAATTTCTGTAGTTTTTCTAGTTAATTTTCTCACATTATAAACATGTCAGGGTTTTTCTCTCTGAGCATATCTGCAGAGATTTCACCATGTAGAAGTACTATATTAATATTATTTATCATAAATCATATAAAGAACAATTCCCTTTCTTTGAGTGAGACTGAAATAGAGTTTGTTGATAATAACTTCCATCTGGTTGGCAGTTTACAGTTTGCAAAGTACTTCTTTACATGCACTACTTCATTCATAATGCTTTGAATTCCTTAGGTCCCAGACAAAATGAATAATAGATAAAACCAGAGCTTTTTGAATGTTTGACATAGTAAAGCTCAAATAATACCTTCTGATTTTTATATAGATGCATTTAGAATCTATGATTGATGAGCACAGATATTATATAAAAGCATGAATAATCCTCAGGAACAGATAACCTAAAGTTTTATACTGACACTGGCATTTCATTGGCATTTTTTGTCATCGTTATCTTATAGGAATTTTGTGTCCTCTTTAGATCGATATTTTGAAAAGATGCCTGCTTCTTAAACATGTACCAAATTACAAATGCCTTTAAAGCAATGGTTCTCAAATGTGGCTGCACATGGAATGGCTGGGAGAGTGGGAAGTGGGGTCTGCACCTCTCGTCCATTAAATCAGAATCTCTAGGGTAGGTATCTACAGCTGCCCAGAAGATTCTATTGAGCAGCTACTATTGGCCAAAGAAAGGCTGTGCCAAGTTTTGTTTGGTGAGGGGTGGGCTGGGTCACAGGGAGCTGGTGGTTCATTTAATGCCTGGTTCACCATTTAAGAAATGGCGTCCATCATCTCATCCTGGTTTTGCAGACTTTATTCACCACAAGGTGCTTTTACTCCTTATCCTTGACCTCTCTTTGTTCAGCCCTGCCTTTACTGTTGCACTTACTGCACCTTTACTGACGAGGTCTCTCCGCTGTCTCGTCTTCCAGGATTCTTAATTACTCTCCCCTTACTTCTACCCCTAAAAGGATTGTCCTTCTTCTCCTATAACAATTAAAAATTCAGCCATGCCTTAAAACTCTATTTCAGTCTGTCAAACCTCCCTGACCAACTGGGCCTCAGTGAGCCCTCCCTTCTAGTATTTATGATGAAGCCTGTGGCATGGCCCTTCTATTTGGTCCCCGAAATTGAGTGCCTTTCTCAAGTGTCTTAATCTTTCATCTAGGTTAAGCTCCTTGAAGGTGCCATCTGTCCCTGGACAAGTGGTAGGAGCTGCTAAAATGTCTGTTGACCTGTAATACAGTCAATTCAGTTAAAGATCTACAGAAAATTAAAATCAATTTTAAAAGCAAGAAATAAAAGTTGTGGGACTTTCTGGGAGAACCTCTGATAAGGTTACACTGACAGTCACATGAGCAATCATTGGATTTGCAAGGACAGATGAATTTAACGATTATTCTTTAGTATTTGTAGGATTCCTGTTCTCTCTTCCAAACCCAGAAAAAGGTGGGGAAGTTTTTTATTTTTGGTGGGAATGGAATGACATTGACATTGGGAGAGAGAGATGGAGGTGTAGTGTATGCTTCGTAAAGGGGAATGGCTTTTTCAAAAAAATTTTCCATAGTGATCATCATTCTAGATAAGAATGTATTGATATTTTCTTTTAAAAAATTCAATATGTAATGCCTATTCCGATTCCCTTCCAGATGTAAGGGTAGCACAGTGTTTTGGGACAACAGACAGCATCCTAAGAAGTAATATGAGACTTCTGATGAAAGACCTGCTTTCTGGAAGCCCAGACTGAGGGAAATGTCCAGGTACCTCTGAGCTAGGATAGGAGCCAACACTGGGGAAAGGGTGCCACCTACTGACTAGACATAGTCACACTTTATTCCTGCTGTCTGGGCTGGGAACAGGTGTTCCCAGGAGGCTGGCCCAGGGGGCCCAGGAAGTTCTCTGCCAGCACCCATCCTGTTTCATGGGGAAAATCATGAGGACACAGGCACACAAAGTGAGGTGTTCCAAGTGTGTGTATACTCTAGGAATCTCTCAGAAAATGAGTTCTCACTTGAGGAAAAATAGCAGTGTTGGTGCAGAAAATGATAGAAGTCATATTTGATTGAATGCTATGACATAAAGTTACAGTCCCATCACAGGGATGCAAAGACAGCTGTGTTGTTAAGGGGTGGAGGGGGCAGAGGGGGAAGTTGAGGACTTCGATCTGTTTTAGAGGGGTCTGATCTGTTTAAAGCTTTTAAAAATAGATGTCCACTTTTATTTAAAGATAAAACTTTATTCTTTAAAACATTAGTAAATGGAAAGTTTACATTAAAAAAGTGTTGTTACATATACAATAGAATTTTAGAATGTTGCCTGAAGTCAGGAGACACTGACAGATGGAAAGGGCGCCATTGTCCCCCTGTTAACCATTTGTCTTCAAGCTCCTCATCTAGGAGATGGTCACACTCGCTTGTCTTCTCAACCCCCGTCCAGTCAATTTGAAAAGTGCAGTAGAGGTTGATAAGATGGTTGGATGGGATTTGTTTCCTCTACCAGAAAATGCATCTGGGACACATGATAATAGGTGTGAGAAAGGCCACTTCCTAAGTCAACTGACACCTAAAGTTAATTTATTTTAGTTCTTTGGTGAGAGTAGTATCTTAAAAAAAGACACTTTCATTGAGTCAGTTCACAAAGGGATGGGAGGGTGCGGAAGGACCATGAGGGTTGAGAAGGAAATGTTCCTTTGTCAGCCTTAGAAGGACTTCACAAGCTGCATCTTGGCAAATTGACTTTTGGGGGCTTCCCATGTCCATCCTCAGCAGCACTTAATCCCTGGGGAATTCCAGCCCTCTAGATCCTGATAAACAAAGTCACATTAAACTTAACCCTCCATTCATATGCACTCTCACCTTGTCACTGTGGTTCATTTGGTAGGAATGCTGTCCTGTAACCCAAAGTTTGCGGGTTTGATTCCCTGTCAGGGCATATTTCTAGGGTTGCTGGTTCGATCCCCAGTCTGGGTGTATACAGGAGGTAGCCAATTGATGCTTCTCCCTTGCGTCGATGTTTCTTTCTCTTTCTCTCCCTTCCTCTCTCCCTAAAAGCAATAAAAAAAATTATCCTGTGGGTGAAGGTTGAAAAAAAAGGTGCACTCTCAAGAGCTTTCTACCTAAACTAGAATGAGAGGAAGGGGCTTAGCTTGAAGGCGTCGTGTAATAGCCAGTACTTACTGGGTGCCAGGCTCTGGACTAATAGCCTTCCACAGATCAGTTCATGGGTGATCCCTACAGCCCAGTGAAGTAGCATTAGTGTAGGCTCAGGGATGGAGGTTAAGGAACTTGTCCAATGTCCCGGAGCTAGTGAGTGAGAGGGCTAAGATCTGAGTTCAGTTCTGCCTGGCTCCAGAACCAACACTCTTATCCATGTGACATTCTGAACCTCTAATTGTGTTGTCTCAGAAATTGCTAGTGGAAGTATCTTGGAGCTAGAGAAATTATGGAGGGTGCCAGGGCTTATGTCTTTCTTAGATTTAAGGGGATATCACACGCTGTGGTTGACAGAGGACCCCCTACTTTTTCTTTTCTTTTTTTTTTGACTGAAGACCATGTATCTCCATCAAAGTTCTGGACTAGCTTAAATGTAAAAGCAGCATTTGTCTGTTGTTCTGCGTGGGTGTGTGTATTCATGCTTTTTTTTTTTTGCATGGAGTGGGGATTTGAACCAAGAACAGGAATACTGAAGAAACAGCATGAAGAGCATTGGACTAGGAGTCAAAGGTCTTCAATTCTAATTCTGACTCTGCCATTTACAACAATAATAACAACAGCAGCTGACAGGTGAATGCTTACGATGTGTCAAGCACCATTCCAAATATTTTATACATATTGATTCACTTAATCCTCATGACTATTCTTTGGAGAAGTGTTATTGTCACCATTTTACTGCTGAGAAAATTGACGTAGACAACATTTAAGGTACTTGCATAAGGTCATCCCAGCTAATCATTGGTAGAAAGTTGGCTTAGACTCAGGCAATCTGGCTTACTACATTAACTATTATCTAATGCTGTTTCGTGGCTAACTGATTTGCTAAGTGTATCAGTTACCCTTTCTGGGCTTTAGTTTTTCCCATTTATATATCCATGTTTTTAGCAAATATTGAGTCCCAAGCTCGTGTTAGGCTTTGTAGATCAGGTAAAGATGGAAAAGACAGTTCACACAGATGCCCTCCCCCTAATACACACAGGGTGCAAAGTGCAAAAGAGAGGGGATCCCCGTGTAATTGGCAGCATCAGGAAAGGCTGCAGGAGAAGCTGGCTTTGGGACTTGATCTTAAGGCTGGACCCTGGTCCAGAAAGGGCATCACAGGCAGAGGTAAAAGCTCAAGGTAAGTTTGGGAACTCTAGTAACTCGTCCAGTTTGACTGAAGAACAGGTTATTGGCCAGAGGGACACTGCCAGAGGCAAAGAGCCAGGTCTGAGGTTGAAGAGTCATATCCAGGACCATTAACATCTGAAGTAGTGTCTAAGTAAATTCATGTCGGGACAGGCTGGAGGCAGGAAGACCAGTGAGGAAATCAGAGAATTGGTCTGGCTGAGAGAACTGAGGACCTCAAGTTGAGTGGGAGAAGGGGCACTGAACAATGAGGATTGTTCAGAAACTGCCAGAAACATCAGGAAAGCAGGATGGGGATGGTGAGAAGAAATAGAGAAGGTGATATGTGGTACAGTGAGCAGAATGGCCAATTACTTACGAAGGAAGACAGTTCAGTTGCTGATTTCTCCAAGCTGGAATTCCTATGGACTCTGTAGGCAGACACGCTTGGCCGGAATTATTGGATTTGTATGGCTGAAGCTCAGGGTAATTATCTTTAGAGAAATATGATAATCATAGCTTTGTCCCAGGCATCCCCACCCCCCCCATGTTATCTCTAATCAACCGAAGATTACTGCTATGCTGGTGTGTGGCTTTCATTTTAGAGTTTTTAGAGTTCAGAAGCCAGAATGCTAGAATAAGTAGAGGGGCTACTGACTAGTTGAGTAGCCTGGGCAAGAAATTTAATCTTTCTGTGCTTCAGCGTGTAGAATGGGGATAACCTTATCTACCTCTTAGGATTGTTGTGCGGATCAAATGAGTTAATACATGTAAAGTGCCCGACCTGGGTAAGCACGTAGGAATTGTTGGTTATTCCTGTTGATGAGTAAACTAACGAAATGATTGGCTGAGGATGTACAGACAGCAGAGTCAGGATTCAAACCCAGGCCTGTGCAGCTCCAAATCCTCCTTAAGTCTCACTCACATGCTGGAGTGAGAGCAGAGTTCTAACAGAGATGAGAAGGAAGCAAAGAGGATTGTGTGAACAGCACATTCAGGTGGCCAAAGGAGGAGAGGAGTAAGAGAGAGAACAAGGAGAGTTTAGTAGGAAGAACAGAAATACAGAACTTAAAAAAATGTATTTTTGTTTTCTGAGTCAGAACAGCCTCACTCTAAAAACTAAAACACCACAGAACAAAATTCCTTGATCTAGCTACCTTCCCTGATGCCCTGTCAGACAGCTATTGCCAACAGATTATGAAGAAAACAAACACAGGGCATTATAGTATCGTAGAAAGCAGGGGAGACACTCACTCAAAAGAGCAAAGATGTTTGATAAGGCTGGGTGCAGGAGGGTGAGGGCCACGGGGCTTGGTGTTGGGGAGGGCAGAGAGAGGCCATCAGGATAGATGTGGGAGCGGTGGATGATGCGGGTTGTGGTAGTTAGGCTTGGAGTGAATTTGGTGTGGAAGGAGTGGGCAGAGGGCTGATGAAGTTTAGAGACCTCGGCTTAGAATGAGGTACTGAAAATAAAAAGACATGGGATTACAGAAGGTAATTACTTCTATCCACAGACCCCTTGAAATGCAGAACTCCTGTGAGGATACTTTCAGCTTTAAGATTTGATACTATTGTGGTTTCCATCCTTCGAAGCTGAGTCCAAATCTCTAGGACCAACCTGATTTTAGACAAGGACCTCTCTTCAGGTGATTTGGGCAACCTAAAACATAGAGAAGTTGTATAAAACATCAATTTCATCACCTTAACTTACTCTGTCTACTTTCAGAGGTGTGTTGGCAGAGTGGAAAGTGCTTTGGAGACTTTATGTGCTGATCAAAACCTCTTGGCATTCAAAAAAAATTCCACCAAGACACAGAGGCAGGTCATTCCTGGGTTATTAACTCATTACAGGGGGTTCTTGGTATGTTTCACATGCTTGGAAGATGCTGATGTGCTTCCCTGTGGGGTTGGATCTGTTTCCCCTCATCCATATTGGACATTCTTGGGGGTTAAATTTGCAAACAAAACTCCGAAAATCACCAGTAACTCTTCTTGGACCAGGTGGTGGGCAGGAGGAAGGCTGGCGACAGCCAGGGTCCAGGGTGGATTCTCTGGGTCACATACACTAGAAAAACGAGTTTCTGATACTTTCCTTGTCACGTGAAAACCAGCTGAGCCTGCCTATGAGGTCACTATTAATATAGCAGAGAAGAGGGTTTACATAAAATAATCTCATTTAATGTTTAGTTATGTTTTTGTATTTTTTCTCAGGCGAAAGGAACATGTCTATCAGAAGAGAGTTTTTCTTCTCTTTGTCTCTACCTTGAAATTGAAATCATCATCCCAACTACACACACTGTTGGAAGCACTATTGGGGGTTGGCCCTGCGTAATGTGAAATAAAGAGAAAAAGTGTGCAGCTGAATCCTGATATGGAAATCCAGACTTAAAAATATTCTCTAATGGTTTGGCATCGCAGGATAAATTGGTCATAGTTTTCAACAACTCAGATCAAAGCCAAGTGCTGTTTGCATTCAGACAGTGATTCAGGGACCATGTCTTGTTTGGTTTCTTTGAAAATAGAGCACAGACGTTTTTTCATACCTTTGAGAGAAATCTTGTGGCCGCCAAATTTGTGCCTTGTAAATGTTGTTGTGCCCTGCTACAAAGCTTTACATTTTTTCTCAAATGTCTTTTTCAAAGTTAATCCACCATCCCCTAGCTGAGTTGCTTATTGCAACGAGGGTCTTCTGATGTAATGTGAAGAAAAAGAACTGGCCAACTAGTAAAGATAAAAAAGACATGAAAGTAAATAAAACACATATGGAGCATTAACTTTCGGAGTTAAAAATGTATGTAAGTGTGTGTGTAAACCAGTCATCCAAATAGAAGTCAAGACACAGCCAGCCTTAAGCGCAATTATGAGTTAGCGAAGTTTGCTTTCTGCGGCCTTTCATTCCCCTTACCTGGATATTTTTCTCCCACCTCCACCCTTCTGTCTTAGTTTAATTTCTGATCCTTCTGAACCTCAGCTAGCGAATGAGAATTGCCCTAGTGTCAGTACCCACTTCACGGTCCCTCCCTTCCTCACAAACTTCCTTTTATTTCTCTACTCCCCCCTCAAACACACATACATGTCTTGTACCCCTTTTCTGTGGGCCTCACTAGTTAGGGAGCAGCGCTAGGGATACGTGAGAATTGTTTAAATGGCTGCTCATTAAAACATTCTTAACTCATAGCCATTTATTGGTTCTAATGAACAGATTATATGTTTTTAAGATTGTTTTCTGATTTGGGGTTGTTTTTAACAGGCTTTATTGAGTGTCGACTGTGCAGAGCGCAATGGCTTCGGTGTGGTGGGAATTACAGGAGAGCCCAGATGTTAATTGTGGGGCAGCGAGGAATTGTACACACAAAAGGTTAAACTGTATGGCAAGATAGAGGAACAGAGATAAGTGATGCAAGCTCATTTTATCTTATTTAACAAATGCTTCTCTTTGTACATTTGTTGTGGCAGGCACTCTTCTGAGTGCTTCAGAAGTACTAACTCATTCAGTCTTCAGAACAACACAGTACTCTTGCTGCATTCATTCCTGTTCTGCCGATGGAGAGACGGGCACAGAAAGGCTAAGTGGCTTCCCCAGGATTGCTCAGCTGTGGAGTGTGGAGCCAAGGCGGAATCCCAGCAGTTTGGCTCCAGGGGCTGGGTCCTTACATCATCTCAATGCAGCCTCTCCAGCTTGAGGAGACCAGTGCCAAAGTGTGGGCAGAGACGAGGACTCTGAGCTTGAAGGCAGGACCCGTTCTGGGTGAGCTGGACAGGTCAGAGAGGGCTCTGTGATGGTGGTTCTTCACCCTGGCTGCCCATTTGAGTCACCTGAAGATAAGGAAAGTCCTAATGCACAGATCACATTCAGGCCAATTAACCAGAATTTCTGGGGGTGAGTCCTGGCAAGTTGTATGAAGAGTTTCTCCAGGTGACCTAAAGGGCAGCCAGCATGGAAACCACCGCAAGGAGGAGACAGGATACGGGATGCTGAGAGCGGGCCTGCGCTCAGGAAGCAGGGCAGAGAAGGGTGGTCAGGTGGGAGAGGGGGAGCAGAGAACAAGCTCCCTCCTCTTTCTTCTCTCCTTCCTTCTTCTCTCCCACATCTGGATCTTCCTCTATCTCCCTTTTCTTCTTTCTCTTCCCCGACCTTGTTGTCCCCCTTTTTCCTTTCTTCCCTCTTCTCCTCTGTCACCCCCTGAACTCTTTTCTTTCCTGCCTCCTCTTGCTGTCTTACCTCTTCCAGCTTTTTGGTCATTTCACTTAACAGTGCCCCTCCCCCCAGCAGAAAGTGAGCAGAGGCAGAGCTGAGGCTCTCAGATCAGTCTTGAGGCCCATTCATAGAGCTCCTGAAGGAAATAAGGGAAGGCCTGGAATGTGTAGGCCTGGTTCCCAAATAGTATACTGGAGTTAAATACTGCTGAGGGTTATATTCTCTGAGGACCTAGAGCACATGGTGCCTGGCTCTGGGGGTGAGAAGAGAGCTTGGAAGGTACATTGCTTTTCCATAGCTGCTGTAACAAATTAGCCTCAACCTAGTAGCTTAAATAACCCAAATTTGTGTCTTGCAGTACTGTAAGACAGAAGTCTGACCTGGGTCTCACTGGGCTAAGGTCACGGTTTCAGCAGGGCTGCATTCCTTTCTGGCGGTTGTCATAGCCTTTTCCAGCTTCTAGAGACCATCCACATTCCTTGGCTCGTGGTCTATTCCTCCATCCTTAAAGCCACTCACACAGCATCTCTCTGGTCCTGTTTTCAAGGTTGTCACATTGCTTTCGCTGCGTCTCTTCTGTCCCCTCTCCCACTTTTAAGGACTCTTGTGATTACTTTGGGCCCACCTGGATCATCTGTGACAGTATCCCTATTTTAAGGTCACTTTATTAGCAACCTTGATTTCATTTGTACCTTAATTTCCTTTTGTCATGTAACCTAATGTATTCACAGGCTCCAGGGCTTAGGATATGGACGTTTGTGTGTGTGGGGGGGGCATTATTCTTACAACAGAATGCTTCAGAGACAGAGTAGGAGGAGAAGTGACAGTAAGGGTCATTCCAGACAGACAAAACAGCAAATACAAAGGCTTGGGGACTTTGGCATGTGTTTGAGGTCAGTTTTGAGGAACCACAGTAGTTCAGTATCACTTGGTAGTGTCATGTAACAGGCCATTACATGTACCATTTATATAGGATATTTTGTTCTTAAATTTTACATACAATTATGTTTATGACACACTTCATCAAAATTTCTTACAATAAGCAACATTTTGTGGGGGTGGTCCAGTGTTTCAGCCTAGAGCATGTGTCCTGGAGCCAGAGGGAGTCGATTGACTCCCATCTCCACCTTTATTAGATTGACACCTGTGAGAATTAGAAGAGATCAAGAGCGTCAAATACTTTGCTCAGCTCCTCGCACATAATAAACCCCAAATAAACGTGAGCTGTTTTTATTGCCATAATGAAACTGTGTCTGAAGCTTATGGCTTGCAGCTTTCCACCCTCCCCTTCTCATTACTGTGCACTTCTTGCGGGAAGTGAAAGAAAACAGTGGCAGGAAGAACATTTCTGATCTGTGCAACCTGCTCAGATAACGTCATTGTTATCAGGTTCAAATTGTCTAGCTGCAGGACCTAAATTCAGCCTAGAATGTAAGGACTTTCTGCCCCCGTCTCTTATGCCAAAAGGCCCAAATTGTATCTATAGCTGAGTTTTAAATGACATTTGGTTATGAAACAGTAGACAGAAGACATGGGAGTGGGGGAAGGAGTGCTCTAAGCTGAACTGAAATTTCTAGAGTGGGATTAATAACGTCAGTAACAACAAGAAAAACGAGTGGGACTCAGAGATGCCTAGGAAGGTACTTCTTCCTTTGTTTAATTTATTGATTTGATAGAGAGGAAGGGAGAGAGGGAGAGAAAGGGAGGGAGGGAAGGGGGTTGAGAGAGAGAGAGACATCGATTTTTTGTCCCACTTATTTATGCATTCACTGGATGATTCTTGTGTGTCCTAACTGGGGATCAACACACAACCTTGGTGTATGAGGACAGTGCTCTAACCAACTGAGCTACCTGGCCAGGGCCTGGGAAGGTACTTGTATACAAAACTTCTTTATTTCTGAATGTCATTCCAGGAAAATCTTGGCTCTGTTTTATCTGGGAATGAGATAAAGTCCAATTTGAATAGGAATTTGGGAAGGCATATATTTCCTATTAGGTGCTGAGTTTTGTGGTTACATTTGTTAACCAGTAACTGAGGATATGTAGAAATGGCCTGGCTTTTCAAGGCAGTTGTCTGAAAACCAAATGGATAAGCCACTCTATCTGACCCCCAAAAGGGTGACCAGCTGGTCTGAAAGGGGGCATTGTGTAATTACTGGGGAAGTGGAATGTCTCTTGCTTAATATTATACTGACCAAATGGTAGGAGGATCTTGAAAAGAGCATGAGCTATAACTTAGTTAAAGAAAAATAACCAAGGCCCTGACCAGGTAGCTCAGTTGGTTAGAGCATTGTCCTGATATACCAAGGTTGTGGGTTTGACCCCCGGTCAGGGCACAACCAATGAATGCATTTACTTTAAATAGAGGAAGGGGATTTCTCAGTCATCGAACCCATTCCTGGAGCTGGGGCTGGGGCTGGGGCTGATTTCCCTTTGAGGCTCTTGGGCTGCGTTTCTCGTCAGTAAAGGAAACTCTGGTTGCGCATTTGTGCTAGCCAGTGTCACGATTCCCATTCAATCCTTGCAATAACTCAGGTAGTGGGTTCAGGAACTAGCCCAAGATTTTCCAGTAAGTGGTGCAGTTTGGATTTCTAGGTTTTCTAATTCCAAATTTCATCCCCCTTCCAACATACCACCCTGCCTGAGCGAATGAAGAAATAAATGTCCCGTGGAAAGAGGGTTCCCTGCCTTGTAGGAATAATACAGTAATGGTTAATGTGGGAGGCTGTTTCTGTTTGAGGCCTGGCCATTCTCCCATGAGCTGAATGACATTAGGAAGATACTTCACTTCTCTCTGTCTTGGTTCTTTTTCAACTGTAAATGGAGGTTGTGCTAGACCTCACCTCATTGGGATGTTGTGAGAATTCAGTGAGATAATGCAGATAATGAACTTGGAACAGGGTCCCCCACCTGAAAGGAGCTGACACTTTTTTTCAGGGCAGGTCTGATTTGGGGACAATTGGTCATTTGTCCAGTGGACAGTAAAATTATGCTTGTCATTGCTCCACAGAGTTGAAAGGGGATAGAAGTATTTGTACATGAGAACCGCCCCCCGCCCTGCCCCGAGTGATTTAGCATCACCGGGATTTAGGATTTATAGAAAATTTCCAAATGTATTCAAACTCCTTGCAGGTGTATTTAGATCTTGAGGTGAGTCAGGAGTCTGAAAGGTCACTGAATCACTTTTTTTCCAGAGCTTAATTCTACTCAAAACTGACTTGGTTGTGTTTTTTTTTCCCCCCAATTACCTTGATGGTGTCTTAATTGCTGTCCTGCCTTCTTTATTTCCTCTTGTTAAAAAAATTAATCTTCCTCTATGAAAACTCATTCCATACTTTCCTCCCCCCATAATTTAGTACATATTTTTCTTTTCCTTTTTGGTAGAATTCAAGGTATGGTGCAAATGGCCTGGTGTGCTGTGGTTAAGAAGGTGGCAGGGTGTTGGGTAATGGGTAATGGATGATGAAGGGTCATGAGGCAGTGGAGGGGAGGCTCACCCTCCTAACTCTACGCATTGAATAGAGACCGAATTTTCTTTCCTAAGAAGCAGGAAGTAACATTTAATCATCAGTTTTCAATGAAGAGCCTGGGGGCACAGAAAAAGAATGATAGGTGTTTAGGCTCTTTTGTAGCATTGATATATACAAAAAGACAATTGTTAGTGCCATTCATCATCTCTGAAAGTAGGAAAACCATCTTTCACTTCCTCATTCATTCACTCAATTAGCATTAAATACTTACTAGTGCCCAGGATTGTAGCTAGGCCGTGAAAAGCTCATGAAGAAATGTAAATTTTGGGCATTATGAAGGTACTTAGAGAAGGCAGTTCTGGGTAAGATAGCATAATGATCAGATAATTAATATCACAGCAACATCTGTAAGTGGCCAGTATGGATGATGCTAAGTGGTAAAAGAGAAGGAAACTGGCTGCCTGTGGAATATTGTGCATATTAAGAATTTATTTTTATTTTGGTAAACTTTTTGTACACATGCCTTAGTAATATATCAAGGAATATCAAATAAATCTTGGTAGAATAGATATATTTCAGTTGGGTTTATATAAAAAAGGAAGAAAATATTTACCAATCAAAATAGATGTGGAGACATTGTATAGAGTAAAATACTTCACATTTTGCATTTAGACTGTTTACAGTTGGACATTAGAAAGGAAGAGAGGCATGATGCTATGAATATAATGGATGTCAATCACAATTGTTAAACATTGCATCACTGATGTGTAAGCAGGAGTCTGGGCTGACTGCACTTGTGGCAAAACTAGTGAAAAGATCAATTTAAAAGTTTTATTAGGGTGTCAGGCACTGATAACATGCCGCTGTTTGTCCTACTCACTTAGGAAGGTAAAATGGAGATTTTCCATCTTACACATCTAGCTCCCTTCTTTAAGCTGGCAAACACTGACTTTTTCCACTGCATTTCTACATACCTGGACTCTCGCCAGCTTGTGTGTGTGTACATGTGCGTGTGCGCGCACGTGTGTGTGTTTGTAGCTAGGCATACTCTCACTGGTGCTGTTAGCTCATCTTATCTGCATTCTGGGGTGAAAACCGTTTTCTCTCTATCGACACTTTAGAGAAGTAAGAATTTGATCACGGTTCTTTGCAAGTTTGTAGTTTGCGGTCAGATCACTCAGACTGACACAAATAACAGTTCTGAAAGTGTGTTGCTAGAATGTTCCCTCTGGGAGTCCACTGTATTCAGGGCTTTAGCTATGAGGTTGCCAGTGTTCTTATTTTGTACTCGAGCTTTGTTTGAGCAGATACACAGGATCTATGCCTTTTGTGTCCTTTCTGATACAGATTCCTGTACTTGGAATGGTCTTCTTTGTTTAGCAATTTTCTTCCCATTCTTCTAAGTCCAGCTCAAACAGCTAAGCTACTCCATGTCCTGTTGCAGGAAATTATTCCTGCTTCTTACACACTCAGCTGTACTTATCCGACATTGATCACAAGATGCCTTGTACTTTATACAAGTTCAGTGTAGTTTACACACATTGAAAGAGCACGTACAGTTATTTTGTAGGACAGCAATGTTGAAAGAACTTGGGACATCTAGTCTGACAAATCTAGCTCTGCCTCTCACTCCTTTTCATTGTTTACTGAGCTTCAGCTTCTTTGCTTCTAAATAGGAGACCACCAATTGGCCATCTTGTACTTTGAGGAGGGGATGAGATAATTTATGCAAAGAGTCACCATTTCTTGCGGGTTTGCTATAGCCCAGAAATTGGGCAAAGCGCTTTATGTAACATCCTCCCATGCACAACGCCGGCAAGTGTTAATTCCTTTACTCCCAATCCTGGGAAAGAGTAGGTAGTCACTGAATATTTCTCAAATGAACGAGAACTGGACTTGAGCTGGCAGCAGGGCCCTGTCTGCTGAATCAGCCGCCCTGAGTCAGCAGCTGAGATGCATACAACTGGCAGCTTCAGAAAGGGAAGATACCAATGGGTTGCAGTTCCCACCTATCTGTCTGAAAGGCTGCCAGGGCGTGATTCCTAAGCATGATGGAGAGCTCGTGGGGAAGAGAGGCTGCCGTTGCTGAACTACGCTGTTTCCCTCCCCACCATTCCTCATTCTTCTTCTCTCCCCCGCCCATGTTGGTGGATTCAGTCCAGAAGAGGTGCAGATCTTACTCTGAGTCACTCTAGGGATGTATTCAAAGCGTTGCATTTTTACTATATCCCATGGAATGTAAGGACATTGCAGATCTACATTCCTAGCCAAAAAAAAAAAAGAAAAAAAAAAGTCAGCCAAAGCACTGTATCTATTTAGTGGTAAATGTCTCAGGAATGTTAGGTGGAATAAAAATTCCACCTAAATAAAAAATGACATTTCCACTCTTGGGCTCTTATAAGTGAAGAGAATTTTGGGGATCTCCAGGTTGATGATTCTAACTTTCCCAGTGTTTTATTTCCATGAGCCATTGATTAAAGTAGGGAGTAGCACTATATTTTTCTCTTCCAGCTAAGCAATTCCATTCAAGTGGGAAGTTTTGGAAGCTTCTGAAAGCCCCTGGGATATCATATCATGCATCAAAACCATTGTATTTGAAGTGATATTTGAGGGACATTAAAAATGTTTTTTGCAGCCTCTACCCAGCCTTGTCTTGTGCTGCGGAGCAGTCCGTACAGCCCAAGAGTCTGCATGAAGAGAACTTCCTGTGATGCCTTGAAGGGTCAGTGTTCCCATCTTGCTCTCCTCCTGAAACCTGGAGTTCATGAGGAAGAGTTTTTATGTGAATGCCAGGCATGTTGCAATAACTGGCCACAATGGAATAGTCATGGCAATTTCCAGCACTTGGTTTCTTTGTTTTTGTGATGTTGCTGCATGCTTCATTTTATGAGTATTTGCTTTCCTTGTGTGTGGTTGAACCCGTAGATTGCCACTTGGTCTTGGATACTTGCATTTAAAAGGAGATGAAGAACAGAAGGAGAAACTAGAAAGCTGACAGAATGATATATCCTAAGCACTTATTAATTTATTTCCCTTCCTCCACTTCTGCTGACAGATATTCTGGTGATTACTTTTCTGATGAGTTTGTGTCTAGGAAAGGGGAAAAAAATCTTCCCTAAAAGGAGTCTTGAAAGGCAGATCATAACAAGACATAAGAAGTACTGTGAAAATTGGCCTCTTTTGGGTCAATATCATGGATGCAGACCAATTCAAATAATATTCTTTCTGAAATAAATGAAAGTTGTCAACAATCTTTGTGGCATACTTTTCTGGGGTGGATCATTTGTGTGCTTGAAGGTTTCCATTTTGATCATAGCATCAACTACCTGAATGCTAGTTTATATTCCAGTGACAGCCCAAGAATAGAATGTGAGGACTGGTTAAATTCTAAGTGTCTTGAGATATCCTCATTCATTTCATTCATGAGAGTGAGTAATACTCTCACTGCAGAAAGGCCTAACCAGGATACTTGTATTATATGCATTGTGCTTTACGTGTGTACTTTATAGACATTGATTCCCAAGATGGAAGTCTGTGCATCTGCGGCAATACACATGGGGGACCACTAACATCTGATCAACCTAACCTCTTCAGGGCTCAGATCAAGCCAAGCAGAAGGGCTGAGGTCACAGCTTAGATGGGGTATGAAGCTGAGGTTGTTGAATTTTTAAGGAGAAAGTGCTGCTAATAGATGCAACATATGCAGGGAATGTGCCTCTGTTTCTAGCAGCCTGTTTAGAATTCTACATCTATGTAACACTTCCATGACCTTCCTCTCTGCTCTGCAAAAGATACCAAAAGCATCCTCAGTGTTCCACCTATGCATTTTTGAAATTACGCGCGTCCAATCCTGTGTATTAGAAAGATGTTTCATCCATTTTTCACTTCTTAGCTTTTTACTCTTTCCGTGTAATTACTGGGTATTTTTTTTCTCTTGTTCTTCAGGATTTGACATCAAATCCCGTCTAAATGCTGACGCTTTTTCATGTCAAAGAAAAAAACTAGTTCGACAAATAAGGCCCAAGAAGGCAAAGTGTCTCTCTGCTGTTTGTTGTTACCCGGTTCTGGAGTCCCTCCACTCTTTGGCGCAGGATTAGGAGTGTGTGTGTTAACACGTCGAGAGGGAGACACGAGCTCGGCCTTGGAATTGGCCAGCCTGGTGACCAGCGAGCCCGCCCCCACCCTTTCCCCTCCCCCTTCGGGGCTCACACTCAGGAAGCAGCTGGCTACGGGCCGGCCCTCGCAGCCACACTAACATCCACACTCCTCCCAGGGCCGCCTCCCACCCTCTCTCCCTCTTCCCCTCTCCCCGCAGCAGCCGCGTCCGCACTGCGCCGCACGGGCAGCCCGGAGCGCGGCGCGCTAGGGCACCAGCGTAGCCATCCCCCGCCCCCACGCTGCCTGTAGCCGTCCAGGCTCGCACCGGCACTTCCCCGACAGAACCCGCCGAAACCAATTAGCCAGTATACCAGGCCGGCCCCCAGACGCATCCCTCGGCCCAGGGCGAGGATGAGCAGGACAGGCGAGGCATAAAGTCGAAACTCAACTTTTTACAAACACTATTTGCATGCGTGTGTGAGTGGGGGTTGGGGGGGGGCAGAATGAGCTGATGCCGAGGGTCCAGCCAACCCCCTTCTGCCTTCTCCTCCTCCTGCCGCTGCTGCCCTCGCACACGCGCGCGCACACAGGGCACTGGGGCCGGGTTTCCGCGCTCCGTCCCCGGGCTTGGATGGGAGTTTTCATTTCAGAAGGAGGCAGAACCCGTGGAGCGTGCTGAAGGGCTGGAGCCCCGATTTCTCCTCGCCAACGCTGGCCGCCTGCTGTCACTCGAGCAGGCTGGCGGGGAAGGGACCCGCACACCGACTTTGTTGTGGAAATCCCGGTTACCTGGTAAGTGGATGCCATAGGAACTTTGCTAGCAGGCGAGAGACGGGAAGAGACGGGGCGCTTTCGAGTGTGGGGGAGTTAACGCTTAGAGACACAGACTAAGGATTAGAAATAGTTTTCCGTGCTGAGCCGGTGTTCGCGGGTTTAAGGATACACGCACCCCACCCCCAGATCCTCTAAAAGATGTGTTTACTGGGAGTGTGACCCTCAATGAGGAATCACGCTGTGTTCTTGTCAGTTGCCTAAGAGCGTACAGTGTCGAGAACGGAAAGGAAATCAAGAAACAAGGTTTTAAAGTTTCTCTAATTAGGGAGAGTTTTTGATTTTTTTTTTTTTCTTTTAAACTACAGGGGCCAGAGGGCTACATAAGCAGAGCAAGTCACAGGACGCAGGGGCATGGTGATGCATGCCACCCATGAGTCCTCACTGAAGGGACACTTTAGAAAAGTGGTAATTGATGGGGTGACGTGAGGTCTCTCTCGCGCACACGGGGCTGTAGTTGTCTTTTCCAGTTCCACGTGTCTGTGGAGCTCCACGAAGGCTGTTTTCCACGCTGGTGTATACTGCTCAAGCCGATTTCCCCACTGCTCCAGGAGGTCTTTGGGGTGGGGGTCCGCTAACTCGTCTCGGGACGGTCCGGTGACCCGCATCGTCCTGGCCTCCCACGCTGCAAAATGCGCAGACACTTTCAGACGCGCACACTCCCCACCGGGTTCGTCACCTCGCGTTTACATTTTTATGGGGCCTGACAAAATGTCAGCACTGTTTGGAAAATGTCTCAGTTTCAGGGACTTTGTCCTGCTCATGGTTCCAGTTCCTATAAATGACCCTGTGTGTGTTTTGAAGTCGGTCGGGCTGCTCTCTGGAAAGCGTGAGTGGGCAGCCGTCTCCCTCCTAGACACACACCTTGCCTGGAGCGACACTTCCAAGTTACTCACTGGAGCTGACAAGTCACTTCAGGGATGAGGAAGTCACCCAAGTGTCTGGAAAACAGCCCTGACAGATTTGTCATCCTATGGATGATTCAATTAGGTGCCGGAGGGAGAAACTTTGGGAAAGGTTTCTGGGCTTCAAGGGCGAGTCGCGCCCTGGATTGGGTGGGGTTGTCGGGGAGAAAAAAGTGAAAGGAGACCTGAGGGTCGGGACACTGGCGCGGCGGGACCGTGCGCTCCCTGGAGCCGCGAGCGGGAACGCGGCTCCCTGCGGATTCCGGCTCTGGCCGGGCCGGGAAGTCTGCCGGGCCGGCTGCCTGGGCTTCCCCGCAGAGGGCCAGCGGCGGCACTCTCTCGGCCCTGGCTTACTCAGGACCGGGTTGCACAACAGGAAGCTGGCACGAGTTTGTTTTGTCTTGCAGGGCTCGCTCCGGGCCAGGGCCGAGGGTTTGGGGCCCGAGGCGGCTGGGGAGTGACAGGCGGCAGCAGCGCGCGGGGAGCAGGGCCGTGTCGCCTCCGCTCCCGGACACGCCCCTCGTCCCTCGCCTGAGAGCCTGGGATCCGGGCCTCGGACCCGGCGCGGGCCAAGCTAGGGGCTCAGGAACAGATCAGGGCTGCCCTCCTCCTGCCTTGCCCCACGTGCCTCTCCCTTGCCAGGCGGGTCCCCAGCACCTCTCCGGATCTCTCCGGCTTTCCTCCAGGAAGAGAGGCCCCCGCCCCTCTGCGCCGTGTTCCTACCGCCCGGTCCTCCGCCTCCCAACGGCTTCCCGGACGCCTGGGGGCCCGCAGCCCTGGAGCATCTAAGCCCGGGGCAGGGGTGGCGGCGTGGAGGGTACTTCCGGAATCACGGTGTGCGGCGTCTGTAGGGACTGGTCTGTGCCATCGCGGCTCCCTTCGATTAAGAGGAGGGCTTTGAACCCTCTCCCCCCCATTTCCAGGACATCAGCATCTCCCAGAATTTGGGCCCCTGGGCCTTGGGGTTTGTAAGGAGAGGGGTGCCATGGAGCTGCCCCCAGTGGGCCAAATTCCCTTCAGGTTATGGGAACTGGAAATCTCAAATATAAACTGTTAAAGCTAGGTGGAACCTTCCTCAGCAGTCACCTGTGGATGAGGAAACCGAGACCGAGACTGTTACGGATTTTGCCCGAGCCCTCACAGCCGGTTGTCACAGACACAGGACAAACACTCAAGTTTCCCAGTCTCAGTTCAGAGAACATTTGATTGGCCTGAAGGTGAACTCAAGACAAATGCAGTCGCCTGTCCCCTTTGAAAGCCTTGATGAGTCATGATTTCTGCCTTGGGAGGTAGCCAGACGTCTGTTTCCCCCTTCTGTCGCGTTCCCCCCCTGGACCTCCCTTTTGACACTAAGCTGGAAAACCTTTTTTTTTTGGTATAAAATTGATTTGTGTTACTTTAAACCCTCCTCATTACTTCTCTTCTCCCTCCTTCAAGTTTGTTTCCAGTGGTGGTGTGTGAGGCAGGTGCAAGCTGCAAAGGTTTGCAGAGAAAGGCTGCAGTGAAGTTGTTGGGAAGTTTGAAGCCATTTGGAGACAGGAGTGTGTGAAATTGTTATTTTTGCAATTGGGAACGTGCTGAAGTTTAGGGATTGCCTCTAAATGCATCACAGTTGTTACATGTATTCACTAGTTGTCTTTGCAGCCAGACTAGCCCCTAACACTGCCTTTGAAAAGAAGAGTGGGGGGCATTTCCTTTCCAGTTACTTTCAAAGTGACTTATTGGTGGTCAGATTCCTTCCCTTTGTTGCTCAGAGGGCCGGCAATCCTTGAGTAGTTAAAGCTAAGTGCTGCTATAACTTCCTCTCTCCTTGGTTCACCTTAGCCCGGTTTTGAGGGATAATCTTTTTTCTCACCCCCTGATTCCACCCAAGTTTCTTAATTGCAATCAGTTGGTCAGTGATTTAATGCCCGGGATCGGTTGGTTTCCTTGAGAGGAATGACTGTTATTCCAAATAGGAAAAGCAACTTGATTTTTTTTTTTTTTTTGGATGGACTCCACCTAGTAGGTGAAATTCCTTTTGGACCAAAATAGTCAGGGTGGGGAGGTTAAATATGTTTTGTGCCAGCCCTGCCTTCATTTATACAGCAGCAAGTCGTCTTCCCATTGTTTCAGACGAGAGTTCAGTGTTCTCAGTCGTTTTTCTCTGTGTTCTTTCCTGCTAGTAAGTTAAATCTGCCGACATTTAAGTTAATTCTGAGGACATTTTTGCCACGGTTGTCCCTCTCATATTGTAGTTACTGATCTCTGGAGTTGGGACGTTAATTTGTAATTCTTTCATAATCCAGAAGAAGTACTTCTTGAGGGAGATCCTTCAGAAACTGGCATCCCGTGCACATTCTCTTTCCTGGAGAAGTCATTTTCTGTAATTTTCTGTAGACAACATTATAAAGAAGGTGGAAATACAGGACTTAACCCTTTAACTGTTCACTAAGTTTCGTTGACTGATAGACTCAATCAGGACTGAAAATAAAATTAAAAAACAAAAGGCACATTGGAAATCTGCAACAAAAACACGCTGCCTTGTTCTTCCAGGAGGTTGAGACGTATAACAAAATCTTTAAAATGACACTAACATGAAGTTTGATTAACAATTGCTCAAATTCCAAGTTTTCCATTTATTATACTTCAGACAGAATTGACACAAAACCCAATTTTTTAATTGAAATAAAATTTTGATACAGAAAAGTACATATGTCTTAAGCTTGATGAATTTTCACAAGCTGAACACAACTAGGTAACTGGCATCCAGACTGAGAAATAGAACATTGTTAACATCCAGAAATGTTATTTCCTTTCCAGTGCTATGTTCCTTCCAGAGTAACTGCTGCCTTGACTTCTAACATATGTTAATTTTACCCGTTTTTTTAAAATCCTCATCAGAGGATATGTTTATTGATTTTAGAGAGGGGTCAGGGAGAGAGAGGGAGAAAGTGGGGAGGGGGGAGAGAGAGAGAGAGAGAAACAGAAACATTGATGTGAGAGAAACATTGATTGAACCTGCAAACTGGGTATATCCCCTGACCAGGAATTGAACCTGCAACTTTTTGGTCTATGAGATGATGCTCCAACCAATTGAGCCACCAGGCTTGGGCATAATTTTACCTGTTTTTAAAGTACTTTATGTAAATGGAATAATTCAACATGCATTCTTTGGTCTGGCTTCTTTCTCTGACACAACCTTTTAGTAAGTCAGATAATTTGGACACTAATGAAACAGAAGCCCTATTTTCTCTCCTTAATGATGGTCTGATTAGGAAGACTGAACAGACAGGAATGGAACGGATAGTGTGAAGAAGCAAGCTTGAGGGGAGCATGGGGAATGCCGAGGAGCAGCTTTCACCACAACAATCCAAAGTGCATTTAGTAGTCCCTCTGTAGGGACCGACGACCCCACAGCAGAAGCAGTGCCTAGTCCTAGTACTGAAATGGCTCTTTGTTTTGTGGCTTTTAGCTTGGGTTTTTCATTGTTCATGAGTATGCCAAGGTAAAGGCAAGAGCAGTGTGCCTACTCAGAAGACTGGAATAGAGTTTTTATGCCGCTGTTTCCTAATAGAGAAAGAAACAGACTAGGAGGAAGAGACTAGGAAACAGGTAAGTATAATTAAAGTGATTCCATGAGACACAGAGTGTAGGATTCGTGATTGTGCTGTCACACCTCACTTATACTGTGTTTATTCATTCAATAAATGATAAATGTAGGATACAAATGTATAAATATATAATTACATATTGTATCTATAGCATTTTTTTCAGTATAATGAGAAAAATTGTATAAGAATATAAATATGTGAACATATAAATGTGGTATGAAAACTCTATATGTATGCTACATGTAGTATGAAAAATATAAACAAATAGGTATAATATGAAACTATGTATATATAACAGCTGGGGAATGTTTGAAGATAAATTATACATAGCACAAAGCTTAATGAAATTAGAGTTTAGACAAGAAGATAAAACACAGGCAAATAACTAAAAAGCAATGTAGAAAGTTATCAGTGTTAAAAGAGAGGTATGTAGAGTTAAAATGGTAACCTTTATGGGGTCCTTCTATGTACCAGGCACTGTGCTAAGCAAGTAACAAGCATTATCTCATTTAATATTCTGTAATGCTGTGAACTAGGTTCAACAGTGTAAGTCTTACCACTTTACAGATCAGAGACATAGAGATTAAGAGAGGATCAGGGAGGTGGGTATTTGGGGTGGGCGTGGAGGGTAAGTAGGATCTGGATTTGGTGAAAAAGAGGGCAAAAGGAGGGAGGAGGGGAAAGACCACCCTGGTGGACTCGAAGGCCATTTTGTAGGATGAACAGAAATAAGGATCCAACCGTGTTCCACCTGGGGACCAAAATCAGGGAATTTGTAAAACTGGAATCATGAAGGCTCGAAGTAGTTGAGAGCAGACTTGACATGAAGAAAGCTGGTGGGGCCATTCTTATCTGATGTGACCTCCCCAAGGCCAAAGTCAGGAACAACTGCACATTCCTTCAGGTGCAGTAAGTCTTGCCAAACTGCAGATGGGCAGATAGGGTTACAGAATCAGATCAGACCCTGTCTCAGGCTCCTTGATAAAGAGATCAGACTTTCTGAATATCAGTTATTCCTGAAATTCTGAGCCAGATCTGTGAAGTTTCATTTCTAGGCCTGTGGAATGCTATACACAAAAAACCAACCGGATGCCAGGGCTGCGTATGAATTCTTGTTATTCTTGTGTGTGAAGAAATGGATTAATGTTTTCCCAACCTTTTCAGCATGACCAGTAGATTCCATTTCTGTCTGTAACTTGACTGAGTCATTCATGTAGGGGTTTTTTTAATAAATATGTTGTCATGTTGGTTGAGGGCCTAGTCATTGTTGTGGACATTCATACTTCTTCAGTGATGTCACTGCACATTATTAAACTTGTATAAAACTTCTGTCTTCCAACAGCTAAAAATAGTTACATTCGTCACTTTTAAGCAATAAGCAATTACACTGTAGGAAAGAATCACTCAGTTACACATATGATGATAAGGACACTTTATTATACTTGAATATTTGGTTTAATGAGGGATAAAATCAGTTTATTTTTAGAATCTTCCATAGGTAGCTATTTATTACCCTTTTGAGAGGATTGCAATTTTTAGTTTTGCAAATAGCTATCCACATGGGCTGACTAGTTATTTATACACACTAAATGGCAAAGAATGTGCTTTTCATTTGCCATATTTTATTACCTATGTATCACCTTGTGTGACGATGGATTTTTCTTTAAGAAAAGTCTCCAGCCAGTTACTTCTATGTTTCTGAAGAAGCCTTGTGTCTCGGACCAGGGCATGCGGTGTTCACGCCTGTCAGTCCCGATAATCAATTCAGCAGTGACGTCATAGGGGATGCGTTCATTTTTCCATTTCAAATTCCTCTTCATAGTATCTGATGGTAGCTCATAGTAGTACTTCATAGTAGCTCATGTTAAGAACACATTTTGAAGCACTTGGTTCTCAAATGCAGTTGTGTTAATTTAAACTTTTCTCCCTTTAGCATTGTAAGAGTGAAGTTTTATTCCAGGGAAGAGTCATCTACCTTCTGCAAAGGGGAAGATCTGAAATTGTCAGTCATTTTGATCCTGATTCTGTTAGTCAGTTGATTAAGTGACATTTATAGAGCACAATTGATCAATTCATATATACTGTGTAAAAGGCAAAGTGAAAGACAGCGGTGGTAGGAGTATAGCTCGGTACTATTTAATCTTTATTTTTCAGAAAGCTAAAAATGTCGAACATACAGATTTTTTCTTCATTATAGTTGTATTTTTTTTTTTTTTTTTTACTTTGGCTGTTCAACTTTGTATATATCTGCACATTTTCTTTGTTAAAAAATTTTTTAATCCTTATCTGAGGATATGTTTTTTGATTTTAGAGAGAGGGGAAGGGAGAGAGAAACATCGGTTGCCTCCCATATGCGACCCAGCTGGGGATGGAACCCACAACCTAGATATGGGTCCTGACCAGGAATTAAACTGGCAACATTTTGGTGCATGGGAGGATGCTCCCCCCAACTGAGCCACCCAGCCAAGGCATCTGCAGCTGTTGTTCTTCATAGATACCTGAGCAGGCAGATAGTTCAAATGCTTATATAACAGGCTTTTATGCTTTTTTTGACCATAATGCACAATAATGCATATAGAAATAAAACAATACTTAATACACTGAAGCACATTGATAGCTTATATTTTATTCTAGTTGGTTCTATTTAATTAAAAAATTCTTTCACCATTGAATAATTGATTTCAGGGCCCACCAAGGGATTGCAACTATTTTGAAAAACACTACTTTAGAGAGAATACTTCATTAAACGTAGATCTAGGAAGTTATTCTCCATATTCAGCTTGGTCCAATGTATGGGCAAAGGCATGGTTCTCCCTCAACTTATCAGTGTTTGTCTTAAAAATATTTTTGGTTCCAAGTAATTTTTATTAGGTGTGATTTCTTACAGGTGACAAAGGAAATGCCCCTCTCCCTTGTTATTTTTGATAGGGCCACCATTTTCTAGAACTTTCTGTGATCATTGATGAGTTAATGACTGAGGCAAAGTAAATGAAATACTTGTAGGTAATTACTACCCAAAGTAGTGACATTGAGTGAGCTTGGGGGGTATGAGAGTTGTACAGATGCACTGAAGCGTGGAAAGTGGAGCCCGGGAGAGGCTACTGAACTTTTAATATTGCCCTACAGCGATATTTTCCTGAAGGGTCTGAATTTCTTCTAGAATTCCAAAATTACTAGCATTGTGTGTGAGGTTCTCAATGCTGCTTCTGATTTTTAGGTTAGGATTGACTAGCTAGAGAGTAAATTCCTGCATTGAGTTTGGTCGTTCCTTTTTTCCCACCTCGTCCCTGCCTCTTCTCCCTTTCTCTTTGTCTCTTTCTCCCCTGCCCTTCCTTTCATCTGTGTTCTGTCCATATTTACTGCTCATATGTGGAATATCATACCCACTAATTTAAATTTAAAGGCACTGCCAGATGTTTCACTCTATAAAGTTAGGGAATATTTTTTCATTTCTGAGAAAGTTTTATGAAATGTAAGATTTTTTAAAAAGTTAAAATATATCTCTTTAGATAGCTAAGGGTTGGAATCCACAGATAAAACAAAGTCAGGGATTCTGTTAGATGGGATCCATAATGTTCATTATATTATCTTTTCAAGTGGGTTTTGGAAACATGGTCTTGAATCTCTGAAGGGAACACTATAATTTGTCTTCATATTTTTAATTGGTGTAAACCAGAGCTAAGCCTGCTTTAGAAAAAGTATTTTCTCTTTTTGATTTCATCGTATTAATGACTATGTTGCTTGAGTATTATCTGTACATTTTAGTATTCAAAATGAATATGTTAATAGACTTTGAATTAGCAACATGACACCTGGGGAATGTTCAAATGTCTGTATGGTCTGTATGTACTAGTTATTAGGTATAAAACTCCCTAAGTTTTTGTTCCACATCCCAGTAATATGGAATTATCCCAGCCCTATTTCTGTGTAACTTCTGCTCTAAAGTCTGTGAATCTGTCAGTTTCACTGAATAAAGTTAAGGAACCACAGAAATGATCAACTATACTTTATTGTGGGTTACTTTATCATAATATAGACCCTCCCTTTCAACTTAGAGAAAAGATGTTGTACATATCCAGTGCATTTCCTCTGCAATATCTTCCAGCTTCACAGGCTCATGTTTGCACTTTCCTCTTGTTAAAATTGCAGACAAGAATAATTTTGATTTATTGGTGACATCTAATATAGCTGTGTTTATATTGTTGCCAATAAAATGACTTACACGATTGGTTTTTGTTTATACAATCTTTTCTGAGGAGTCAGTCACCTGTGTTAGGACAAGGTACATTCTGCTTATTAAAATGAACTCCTGGGATCTAAGAACATTCAGCTCTATCTGTCCTTGGTTGAATTGCAAAATGTGCTTCACACGGCAGCCGTGCATGAGAGTAACTTATATTATCTATCAATAGGCTTTTCATTTCTATATTCTTCTGGCAACAAAAACTGTAACTAGAGAAGCCCATGGGAATAGTGTGGTCCTATTCATGGTCAAGGCAGCGATGTTGAAAGGACAGTGTTAATGAAATTATACAATCATTAACCTGAAGGGAAAAAAAATAAAAAGAATCAATAAAAACTCTACTTTAGATGACTTATATATATATAGAGAGAGAGAGAGCCAGCTCAGGAGCAGTTTGGTTGCTGACCAGTATTTTGTGTCTCATTATCAGGTTTTCTGTGAAGGGTAAGAAATGCTTGTGGCGTAAGGAATGGAAAATGTAACAAAGGCTAAATGTAGCCTAAGGAAATGAAATGATGTATGAAAATTAATAATTAACTGGCTCATCAGATGAATTATGACTCTAGATGAGTTTATTAATGATATTTACTAAGAAAGGGCTTTTGGCTATAAATAGGCATTATAGAGCTTGTGTTTTTGGAATTTTCTTGAATGGATGAGTTAACATTGCTTTTCTCTTGTTTTATCTTTTAATCCATGAGAAACTATGCCTGGAGCCTTAGTTAGAAGAGAATCATGGTTTTTGTGTTTTGATTAAAGTTACAGGTTTCCCAGAAAAGTAGTGAAATTATTAAATGTCTTTGTGCGTTAGTTTCCTTAGGAGTTAAGTAATTTTTTTCTCTGGCTTAACTTACAGGAGTGTTTTTAAGAGTCTGAAAGTGATCAGAAGGAAAGACTTATTAACTCATGTTGACTCCTGTAGTAGCACAATGAATATTTTTATTGTTTGAACCAATGGAGTATTACAAATTTAAACGTATCAATATGTCAGATCCTTAGTGCCCTAAATTTATACTTCTGGATGTTCCTTGCTTGTTTTCTTTTTCTCCTTTTTTTTCTGTTGATACCTTGGGGTTGAGGAATTGGATGGAGGACCTAGGAGAAAGTAGTGCTGGAGAACTTCATTAAGTTTTTAAATAGAAAGATGCTCTTCCAATGGAATCCTCCTAGTAGTCAGGCTTTGATACTGATTAGTTGTGAGTTTTCTTTTTGGCAAAGGGCAAGAAAATTTAATCCTAATATCCATCTGTTTAAGGTAAGTGTTATCTTCCAGCACGTTGCTGGCGTGAGAGTCTTCTGTCGCTTTGATGGAGTGGGTAGATAGTATTTTTGCTTCCATTTCTACCCAATTTCCTTGATTTAAATGGCATAGGTATAAAATCTACATCTTTATCCTTAATTAAAATAACAGGGTGTTTTTGATAATCTTCCTTATCTTAATTGTCTGGGAGAACAGAGTTTCTAGAGACTGTGATGATTATTACAGACTTCCTCATTTTATGGATGAAAACTGTAAGTCCAGGGAAGCTGTAAATAATTTGCCGGGAGCAGAACTCAGGTGTCCTGACTTGTAGTTGAGTGTTCTTTTCACTCTGACTCAGTGAGGATGCATCTTTCTTAAAAGTTAGCAGTTTGTTCCTTTTTTGTTTACAAGTGGACTTAGAATATACATTCTATTATAATATGAATAGACAAAATTGATTTTTAAATTCCGGTATCTAATGCTTGACACACATGTTGGCATGATTAATGTGAAAGCATTAAGCATATTTTCACACATTTTGTCTTGGGGCTGCTTGTTTTCAAAAGCTCACATACCATCGACCTATTGGTTTTTCTTTATGGTATTCACTTTACTTTCTGGCTGTTACTTTTTGAGTAATAAAATTTAAGTATAGTTCTGTTGTTTTTACTTTCAATGAAAAGGTATTTAAAACAGGAGTACAGTTTATAAAAAATAAAATATCTAATCTGATAGGCAGGAATGAGTATCTGATCATTAAGTTCTGAGTGTTTTAATTATTTTTCCTTTTCACAGACCTAACCTTATTAATGATCTAGTCTAATACTGTGTAGCTACTACTTACGTGTTTCTATCCAGATTTTTGATGTTAATTCCTGCTTGTGTGTGATCTTGCTGCCAAAAGTGACTCCCTTATTTTAAAAAATTTGGAAATGGGCATAGTCTGCAAATCTGCAGACATTTGTCACTGGACCATGGGGTCTTAGTGACTCATATTTCCAGTCATGTCGGATAATTCATCATTTTTAACAAATTGCCAATACTATGTATTTATCTTGCCTTTTTAAAATTTTTGGTTGGTACTGAATAAGTGCTTTCTTTTGCAGGATTCAGAGTGTTCAGAAAACACTACTTTATCAGTGAGTGGAGAATAGATGGCTAATATAATCTGTCAAAGAATAGAGACATTACATGATTCTTGCCCACAATTAACCAATAAATCAATAGACCAGCTGGCAATAACAGTTGAATTCTTCTAAAAGGACATGAGAAAAGGCATTGGAATTTTTCAAATGTAAAAAAAAAAATCTTAAAACTGGTCTTATACCGGGGTTCATTTCTTATTCTGCAAACTTAAACGGTACAGGTTTGGATGAACCTGGATTTATTTGTCTGTTCTCAGGAACTGTAGTGAAGGCAAGGGCAGGAAAGAGACCTCGGAGTGCTTCTGAGGACTAGATGGTATGGCAATATTAAATGTGACAGACCAATAGAATTCTTAATAAAACAGAATTGACAGAGATGAAGAAAACATTCCAAATTTTACATTGTTAGTAATTTTTGAAGTTCTTCAACATATGGGCGCACATAGTCAACTTTGCAGAAGTCACAGTGAGCACTTGACTTGAAAGTTAAACATTTTTGACTTTTTAAAATTATTGAAGAAAACAACTTTTTGTAAAAATTTGCTCTTCTTGGTATCTTGTCCTTGATGACTGATGTAGCTATTTGTTTGGGAGTCGAGCTGGATATATTTGAGATGTTGAGGGGTTGTACAGAAAAAGTAGAAGTCATCCAGTTGAGGATATCTGATCACTACTGCTTTATATTCAATCTGTATTTTCTGTGCTTGCTCAACTTTGGCTTCTTTCCATGACTGTCATGTCTATATAAAAGAAAACAGATTGTGACTGTGTTTGCATTCTTTAGGAGTGGTGGCACTTAGTCACCCCGTTGACCGCACAGACATTTTTGGGAGCTGTGGATCAAGGGAGAAGGATTGTCCCCTAATGATTGGTAACCAGGGAGTGCAGACAGGTGGTGATGTCCTGTGGTCATGTCAGAACTTGGCTTCTCCTCTGCTCCTCGAGAAGCGGGGTGGCGTGGGATTGCAGACGGACGCTTTGTGGAACTGGTTGATTCACCATGTTTGGTGCATGATGAACATACCTTTAAACGGGCTGTTCTTTCCTTATACTTTCCATAGAGCATATTTTACAGCGTTTTCGTTTTCTAGGGTCTTAATGGAAGGTGAGAGTATTGTGATGTTGATTTTATTTTCATCCTCCTAACTCAGGATCACTATGGAACCAGGACCCTAATGCTGGTCTGAATATTTGGTCTGTGGGTGTATGAAACCTTTGCCAGAGTCCCAGGCCCATATTTTTATCTTATGTGAATATAGGGACTGTGAAAAATTTGCTTTTGGAGTGAAAATCAGAAATGGTTCAGTGTCCTCATAATCTCACTTAGAGGCCAGATTTGCCATAGCTTGTTTACTGGAACCTTTGAAGCACTGGTCTCACAGCCCATGAAGGTGCTGCCTTTTGGTTCTCCAAGACTCACCGTAGCAGCAGTGAGCCAGTACAGACAGATCCTTCAGGGAGCAAACTACGTTTCATTTCGCAGGCTGGCAGGCACCAGGAGGTTGGTTGTAGTTGCCAAGAGCACTGTATTGAGAAAGGCTCAGCGGCAAGCAAAACAATGCGGCGATCCATGACCCACGTCTACCATGAGTGCGGGGGGCGTGCCTGCCAGTGAGCCATGTTTTCGATGACCCTGCTCTGTATAAAAGGCCCTTATGCTGAGAGTGCTGCTTTTCTTCCTGAGGTAAATGCTACATAAGTTGAAAACTCATGGTAACTTATTTTCCATTTTACTTTTAAAAATGCCTGCATTTATTTTTTTAAACAGGCTAAAAACCCACACCATGGATAACTTATTGGACTTTGCCTGAAAGGAGTCATTAGTGCCATTGGATATTTGAGCATCTTGGCCACAGGTTTTTTCAGAATGAATGGAAGGTCATGCAGCATGAATCTCCACCGGATATCAGGAACCCCACAGGGGCCTGGGATGGTCAGTGGCCAACACATTCCTCCCATCCGAGCCCACTTGGGGACTCCTGGGCCCTCGTCCTGTGGTACTACACCAAGTCTCCATCTCAAGATACCTTCGGGAGGAGGGATGGTTCCTCAGAGCAACATGGCTGAGAGCCCCATCCATCTGCCCGCCTTGAGTCCCAGGAGACAAGTGCTCACCAATGGGAAGTCACGATTCCAGGTCACTCAGGCCGGAGGCTTGTCAGGGCCACACACTTTAAAGCCAAAGGAGCAGGAGTTTGGAAGTCCTTTTCCTCCAAATCTTGGGAAAGGTAGGATTGTGTTTCTGGGATATTTTAAAAGTGGAAAATACTTTTTTCTCCCCCCTAGGCCCTTCTCCCAGAAAATCCTGCGGAAAAATACACAATTCAATGTTAAGCTCAAAGTTGAAGGTCTCATAATGATGTGTGGCTTGTTTGGGAAGAAGGACAATATGTAAATGTGTGTGAGGTCTGGGAGGCCATAGTCGTAAATGTGACATCTTATCGAACAGTGAAAGAGAGTGGAAGATCAGAAATGGGGAGGTAGAGTAGAGACAGTGATGGAAGGGAAAGGGCGAGGGTTAGCAAGATCCTCCTCTGAACACACATTTCTGACCTGGCCCACCAAGGGCTAGATTCTGCAGGCCTTGGAGGAGAGACAGGGCTGGTTAGAACTATCATTGTGCTGGTTGGGTGCTGGAAGAAAGGTAGTGTTTGGAAGGAAAGTGGAAAAAAAGGGGGAAATTTTTAAAAATGAGAATTAGTACATAGAAATGATAAAAAATTATTCAAGAGCAGAACCTTTAATTTTTCTAATGTAGCTAGTAACAGGGGGGTGCAGCTAGAAGAGACTAATGAAAAGGTGTATTTCTGTGCTTGTGGAAATCTAGAACGCCTGGTTAATTTGAAATTGAGAGAGAATGTGCTTTTAATTCAGTAGTGTTTCAATTACTATATACTTTATATATTTAATTTATTTTTTGATTTTTAAATTTTTTTTGAATTTTTATAAGGCTTTAATTGAGCCAAAACTGATGACAGTTGCTGAGAAGCAAGATCTCATATGCTCCCAAATTATTGTATATTTTAAATTAAAGAATAATTGTTGGAGACCAGCAAATTAATTGAATGACATACTGTCTGTAGAAACTAATGTTGACTTAATGAGATTATATTGCATATGATATCTGTGTTTGGACTAGAAAAGGAAAGAGTATGTCTCCCACGTAAAAATATAGCTTTGTTATAGAAAATAGCACAACCATATATTCCTCTAGGTATTTTTAGTGTTTAGTTTTAAATGTTTATATTAAGTGTTATACCACCAAATAAAATTACTAGCAGCCTGTGAATAGCCATTCATTGAGTTAACTCATAATTCACTCTGTTATGGTGAATAATGATCTATATCAGGCAAGTGACCAAAAAGTTGTTTGCTTTAGTGTCTGTGTATATTTCTGTGTATGGAGAAGTTGGTATAAATTGGTAGATTTAAAAAAAAACTATATGTGTAGCTTTTTTCTTTTTCTATTTTATCTATTTACTTTGGTCTAGGTTTGGTTGCTTTATTTCTTAGAGCTACTGATATTAAGTATAAGTGTAGGAAAAACTTTGCCTGGTGACTGCATCCAAAACAGCTCTGTCCTTGTCAGGTTGCTCTCTTCATGGCGAGGCAAGCTGAGTTCCTTAATGTCAAGCTCATGTGTTTGGATTTTCAGGGGCTGAGGCCCAGCAAAATCTTTCAGCTCATGCTTGACTAGTGAACTGTAGCTTGCTTTTATATGCACTTATGTTTGAAATCCTGACTGGCAGTAATAATGGTGATAATATTAATAACTTGGATTTATTATATCGTAACTCAGCATGTGTCAGGCACTGTGTTAAGGGCTTTCCAGTACATAGTCTCAGTTATTCCTCATTGCAGCCTTGAGTTTTAATGCTATTGCTGATCAGCTAACAGGGGGAACTAAGGTCTAGAAAGAAGAAGCAGTTTCAGCATTGCCAGCCAGTAAGGAGTTTGGGAATATTGCTTTGATGGTGACCAGAGTGGTTATAATGATAATAATGGGTTAAAAATATTTCAGTTTTTGATTCTTTTCTTTTCAATGTTCTGGTTCATTGCTCAGCCTCCAAGCTTGCAGTGCTTGTACAGGCTCTGCATGGTTGGGGCATGCATGGGCATGGGTAAAGGGTCAAGGACAACCATATTATGATCCCCCTAGCCTTGCAGGTTGGATGCCACCAGTGGTCTGGGTGGTGCCAGGAGCGTCTGAGTGTCCCTTTCCGATCTCGTTTAACAGGTCCTAAACAAAGCTAGTAACTGGCTGAGAATGGTGATCTGGGACTGTTTGAACTTCATTCAGTCACTTACTTAACGAATAATTATTAAGCATATATTATGGATCAGCCACTGTTTGGGGGATACAATAGCCAATAAAACCTGATCGTGGCCCTCAAGGAGTTGAATTCAGACAAATGAATGGACAGTTAAAATAAAGCACATTAGGGCTCTGACGGGGATACACTCAGGGTTATATGGCAGCATTTGGAGGGGTTCCTAGCTGGTGCTTTGTAAGTGGATCTGGTAGGAAAGTAAGGTGTATGTAGGCAGACACTGGATGGATGAGAGCTGGCCTTGCAATGTGTATGTCCTGTGTCTGTGAGTATGTGTGTGTGCGTGTATATGTGAGGGGGCTGTCTGGAGCTTATTCTGGGTAGAGAGAAAAGCATACTTAAAACCCAGAGGGGAGAGATCATGCTGCATTTCCTAGACTTTCACCCCGTTCCACGTGGAGAGTATAAGACTCTGGTAAGAGATGAGGCTAGAGAGGAATAAGCAGGAGCCAGATGAATGGTCATGAATGATACACAGAGGAGGTTTAGATACAACTTGAGGACACTGGCAAACTAGGGAACGGTTTTAACCTTGGGAGTGATGTGATAAGCTTAAGGTTAACATTTCTCCCTGGCTTTGTTATTGTTTTTTTCATGGATTATTAACAATGCCATGACCCAGAGGGATTGGTACAAAGAACCTGTGACTCTGTGGGCATATTATTTAGGTTTCTCTAAAAAACCAGAACCAATAGGTGATATATCTTTCTATCTGCAAAAGAATATATATATCATCTATCTATTTGTCTCTCTCTATCTACCTAGCTATCTAAACAGACATGACAGGATATACGTGCTGATGTGATTATGGAGGCAGACAGATCCCAAGCTCTGCAGGATGAGTCAGCAAGCAGGAGGCCCAGGAGAGCTGATGGTTTAGTTGCAGTCCAACTCCGAAGGCCTGGAACTAGGAGAGAGAATGGTGGCGTTCCTTCCTGAAGGCCAGCAGACTTGAGAACCAGGAAGAACTTACATTTTATTTTCAGTCCAAAGGCAGGAAAAAGCCAGCGTCCCAGTTCACAGGCAGTCATTCAGTGAAGAATTTTCTCTTTCTTAGTGTAGGGTCAAACTTTTGTTCTATTCAGTCCTTCAACTGATTGGAGGAGGCCCACTCATGTTAGGAAAGGCAATCTGCTTACTGTGGAATAGGAGATGAAGGTGGTGAAATCTAATCTGATTTCAGGGCTTGAGAAGTAGTGGGCGGCACAATTGGAACGCACATATCATTAGTAATTGTGGTTAAGAATAAAATAAAACTATTTTTATTTTTAATTTGTATATTATTTTTTCCAAACAGCTAATAAGTTTTTAGCACATAAATACTCTTTAAGTTGTTGACACCTAAGTACTATAAATGATAGTGTTAGGTGTTCCTTTTGGCCTAGGGACACCATGAAAAAAATTACTGAGACATTAGGAATGTCATGAACTGAGAACATTTGTGGACTTCTGTCATAAGAGTTTATTTCTTCCGAAGTGTCGGCTGGAGTAGGTGATGCTGCTAATGGCTGGAACCTCAGGATGTCAGGTCCAAGATCATGGAGCTCCTCGTAGCGTCTCCCTCTTGGCTGTGCAGTAGCGGCCTCACTGTAGCACCTGCTGTGAAGTCTGTGCTCTGAGATTGGTGACAGGGGAAGGAGGAAGGACAAAAGGCAACAAAGACAAAAGCAACAGCTGCCCCCAAATAGACCCCTTTAATTGACTTTACCAGGAGTCCCACCCAACTTAATTAGCCAATTATATATATCTTAAATAAAACTCATTCTTTGTTCCTGAATTTATCTTTTTTTAAAAAGTTAGATTTTGTCTTACATTCTTTTGTATTATCTTAGATTGTGTTTTACTTTTTTGTATTTGCTACCTTTGTATTTCTCTTCTCTCAAGTAAGTTGAACTTGTGCACTTGTAAATAAGTTGCAGACGTTGTGATACTTCACCCCCAAATTCCTAAGCAGGTAACTTTGATGCCGTATAACCAAAATACATTGATAATAACCAAAGAATTTAACTTTCCTACAATAGTATTATTTACATATAGTTGTATCTTAAAATATAGTACATATTCCAAATCATTTTATATGATTTTATACTTTAATTTTTACTTATATTGTTATTTATAATATATATCATTATTTTTTTTCCCCATTTATAACCCAAATGCCCTTGGCAGCCTCCTCTTTTTTTTTGATCCAGGATCTGATCAAAGGTAGTGCATTGCATTTGGTTGTCATATCTCCTCAGCCTTCTTTAATCCAGAACAGTCCTCTCTTCTGCCTTTTCTTTTGTGTTTCATGGCAAGTAAGTTGATATTTTTAAAGAGTTCAGGGCAGTTGTCTTGTCATACAATCTGCTTTGTTTGAATATTTCTTTTTTTAAGTTGATTTTATTAATACTGCTATTATAGCTGTCCCACATTTTTTCCCCTTTGCCCCCTTCTGCCTGGAATCCCTCTTTCTTCCAGCAATCTCCCCCCTTAGTTCATGTCCATGGGTCATGCATATAAGTTCTTTGGCTTCTCTATTTCCTATGTTATTCCTAACTCCCCCCTGTCTATTTTGTACCTACCAATTATGCTTCTTATTCCCTGTACCTTTTCCCCTATTCTCCCCCTTCCTCCTCCCTGCTGATAACCCTTCAAATGATCTGCTTATCTATGATTCTGTTCCTGGTCTGGTTGTTTGCTTAGTTTTTTCTTTTTTTTTCCCTTAGATTCAGTTGTTGATAGTTGTGAATTTATTGCTTTTTAATGTTCATGGTTTTGATATTTTTTTTCTTAAATAAGTCCCTGTAACATTTTCCATAATAATGGCTTGGTGATGATGAACTCCTTTAGCTTTACCTTGTCTGGGAAGCATTTTATCTGCCCTTCAATTCTAAATAGTAGCTTTGCTGGATAGAGTAATCTAGGTTGCATGTCCTAGCTTTTCATCACTTTGAATACTTCTTTCCAGCTCCTTCTTGCCTGCAAAGTTTTCTTTGAGAAACAGCTGATAGTCTAAAGGGAACTCCTTTGTAGGTACCTCTTTGCTTTTCTCTTGCTGCTTTTAAGATTCTCTCTTTATCTTTAACCTTTGGCATTTTAATTATGTTGTGTGTTGGTGACATCTCCAGATGTGCCAACATCTGAATCATAGGGGTTCAAGAAGGAGAAGAGGAAGCAACTAGAAATTGAAAATTTACTTGAAAAAATAATGAAAGAAAACTTCCCTAATTTGGTGAAGGAAATAGACATACAAGTCCAGGAAGCACAGAGAGTCCCAAACAAGTTGGACCCAAAGAGGACCACACCAAGACATCATAATTCAAATGCCCAAGGTTGTTTGAATATTTCATCACGACTGGGTCTGGGTTAGACTGGGTCTGGGTTAAACTGTGTCAGCAGGGATGCTACATAGGTGTTTTGTGTGCTGCCCACTGCATTGTACCCAGAAGCACTGAGAGCTCATTTGTCCTAGTATTTGTGATGTTGCTTTTGATCTCCTGGCCAAGGTGGTATCACCAGATCTCTGCATTGTGAAGGACACTTTACCTTTCAAAATTAATCCTATGTGAATATCTTGTTTTCCAATAAGCTTTCATAGCACCCACTGATGATCCTTGTCTGGATCAGTTATTACTGATGGTTGATTTTCTGATTCTAACATTTTTTCTATGTTTGTTAGCTAGTATTATTCTGGAAACAAGGGCTTCTCTCCCTTATTGAGTATCACTGTAGACTCATTCTTTTAAAAAATTTACTGTAATATAATTTATTACCGTCACTGTTCTTTCTGATGCTCAAATTGTCCCAGATTTAGCCAGTGGGAGCCCCTTTAAGTCAGTCCCTATGTTCTTTTCGATATGTCCCCATTAAACACTTCCTTGCTTTCACACATCAACAGAATATTCTAGGATCACTTCCATTTATCTCTCCAGACCTGGAATCAGCCATTTTCCCAAAAAGCTCAGGTCCCTTTTAGTGGGGAATGATCTTTGAAAACTGGATGAAAGGATGTCCCTATTGACTTGAGTGTCATTGCCTCTGGGCCCCATGCATGGACAGCGCTAGGAAATATGTCAGAACAAGATAATGAGTTCGAGTTAAAATACAACATGACAGAGTTCTGCCTTACGCTTCCTCAGTGGGATCCCTGGTTCTCAGCAGTGTCAGTGTATTTATTTGGTCTTCCCTACAATTGAGAAAAGTTACTTTTTAGCTTTATATTTTTAAGATAGTAGAAATTAGTTTTAAAAATGATTTCTTACTACGTATATAATTTTAATAGGCTGATATGAGAGTGTTTGTATTTATATAAGTCACAGATGTTCTCCAGTTGGCAACTCCCTGGCCCTGCTTGGGTTGGTGAGTACGGAATCCCAGTTACATTGCACCCATAATGGCATCTCCCCCGACTTCCTGTTCAGCAGTTACGAATTGTGATTAGACGGGCAGAAATGCATTTTTCAAAGCATCTGGGAAATCAGTTTTATGATCTCTACTTTAAGCACATTTGACATGGCTATTTAAATATTGAAGACAACCCCACATTCACAGTGCCTGTAGGCCTATATAATTGGGAAGATTTTCATTGTAAAGGTTTTTTATTTTTTACTGCAGGGCCTCTGACATTTCTTGTTGGGCTCTGCTGTCCTTGGAGACAAAGGGAGTTAGTTATTCATTAGTGCTTGTGGGTTATTCATTATTGTTGGACAGAAAAAGCTGAATAATATCAACAAAAGACACCAAACTAATTGGGATTAAAAAATTCTGTTGTGTCTCTTAAGGCTGGCGTGTCTTGTAAAGACCTGGTTTAAGGAAAATAATGTATTGTGTGAACCTGGGAGGTCTAAAAACTAATGTACATTAAATAATACATCAAAGTTTTATTTTTATTTTTTACTGTTTCTGGTTTGCTAATTCAGTCGGTTATAACCTGGAGCTTAAGTTAGAGTTTGATTCTTCAGTAGGCCAGCTAACTTCAAAGCCCCTTCATCCTCACCCCCTCCTGCCACAACATAAATTTTAAGATACTGCCACTGATTTAAAATGTTCCCTTCCTGTACCATTCCTTTCTTCTGTTTATCCCTGGAAAACTGGACAATGAGATAAATCTGCGAACACCTGTGAGTGAGCCATGTTAAATGTTGTCATGTTAGAAGTAGGGCCAGAATAGCACTTGGGGTCCCACATTTTTTAAGAGATGCAGTTGACATATTAGCTGAAGAAAGTTGAGGCACAACACTTGGTTACCTTTTTTCCCCACTTCTGGTTTTTAATCTTTTATATTTCCTTGCACTTCCAATGTGGCTTCCTGCAGATTTAGAGCAAATAAAGTTAATATTTTGTAAAAGGTTCCAAAAATAACCAAACCAGTCAGAGACCAAAGGCATTATTCCAGCTGAAATAGCCAGAGTTTTCATTTCGTCTCGCCGACAAGGCGGGCGAAACACAATGTTTACTTTTGTTTACTCTTTGGGCTACACAAGACAGTCTGTGTGATTTATTGACGCTGGGCATAAATCAAATTGATGATGGATTTCCAAGTATTACTGAATGGCAGGCATGATTTGTTCCAGTTATGAAAGCAATTTGTCGTTCTCATAACATACCATGTTTAAAAGAACATATTCCATTAACACCCCCTTCTATACACACCTCGAAAGCTATAGGACGTGAACCTGAACTGTAACATTTGTTAGTCATCTCTAGCGTATTAATGCTGCTAAGTAGCAGTAGCTTTGGACTTGTATGGTAGGTAGTTTGTAGTTCATAAACTCGCACATTGATTGTCTCGTGATTTAATCAAAGGCGGCACTCTGGGAGGAGGGCAAAGGTAAATTGGCCCCATTTTAGGGATGAAGAGACTGAGTCTCAGTTTGCTGAGGCCTCAGTCCTACCTGCTGCCTAGGTTGGCATTGTACAGGAGGACTCTACAGTCTGAGAGCTCCTGCTGCAGGAGTTCTGAGGAATCTTACCCTTTCTCTGCGTTAGAGTTCATGGTTGCCATCATTCCTGAAAGAGTGTACCTAAAAACTCAAAACCATTCAGTTGCTATTTTCATCCATGAGCAGAGGAAATGGGCCCTTGCTCCAGTTTTGGAAAATTGTACTTGACAGTATGCAACTTTTGACCTTTCTGGGCAGGGAGGGCATTATCTATCCAGGCAGGATCGGGCAGACTTAGTATGACGACAACCTGGGTGACATCAGTATATGCACAGGTACCTTTCCATGCCTCTGTCTATGAAATGTTTAAACCCAGACAGGAGAAAATTATGCATATGAATAGCTTTGCTACTTCTGACCTATAAAATTTTAAGGATAAATGGTTGGTGACTTGCATTTAATACCTATTTTCATGGCTGCCTGATTTGAATAATGAATGAAGTAGAAGGCCTGTAATTGGCTCTGACATAAGAAACAAGTTACAAATGAGACTTACGGTGTAGAACCTTGCTACCTAAGGATAATTTGAGGCCAGGAGCTTTAGCAGGGACTGGGGATCATGGGTAGGGAGAAAGTGAGCACCAGAGAACTTGTGAGCTATGGGTTCTCAGGTGGCCACCCACTTGTGTGGCAGTTCCAGGTGCATGTGAGATGGTGCAACAGGAAATGATGTTTGCTTTGGAGAGTTACATTAGATGGTAAGCATGGAAGTGCATTTTGTATTACAAACTGCCAGAGACATGTAAAGTATTGTTGCTCTCTGACTACAAATCCTTGTGGGCAGTGTGGATCTCCATGAATCACAGCAACTGCTACTGAGTGAGATGGCCCTGCCCCACTACCTTGCTGGTTCATGTGACATGTCCTTTGAAATAACGACTGCAGCTTAGCTGTAACTCCCAAGTCTGCGAAGTATGAAAAGCTGTTCGGGGGGTGGATATAGAAACCTAACTGCTCTCTCTTTTCACAGTTTGCTTCAGAAGCTAGAAGCAAGTTACTCCCTCATGCTTCTTCTCCCTAGCAATGTGATTTTTATTTTATTTATTTTTCAATTATATTTATTGATTATGCTGTTATAGTTGTCCTGATTTGTCCCTCATTGCTCCCCCTCTGCCCAGCACCCCCACTCCCTCAGGCAATCCCCCCACCCTTGTTCATGTCCAGGGGTCATGTGTGTAATTCCTTTTCCTATGCTGTACTTGACATCCCCATGGCTATTCTGTGACTACCTATTTGTACTTCTTAATCCCCTCACCTCTTCACCTATTCCCCCACACTCCCTCCTCCCATCTGGCAACCATCAAAACTCTCTGAATCCATGATTCTGTCTCTGTTCTTTTTTGCTTAGTTTGTTTTTTTAGATTCAATTGTTGATAGATTTGTATTTATTGCCATTTTATTGTTCATAGTTTTGATTTACTTTTTCTTAAATAAGTCCCTTTAACATTTCAAATAATAATGATTTGGTGATGATGAACTCCTTTAGTTTTTTCTTATCTGGGAAGCTTTTTATTTGTCCTTTGATTATAAATGATATCTTTGCTGGGTAGAGCAATTTTGGCTGTAGGTCCCTGCTTTTCATGACTTTGAATGTTTCTGGCCAATACCTTCTACCCTGCAAAATTACTTTTGAGAAATCAACTGACAGTCTTATGGGAACTCCCCTGAAGGTAACTAACTGCTTTTCTCTTGATGCTTTAAAGATTCTCTCATTATTTTTAACCTTTGGCATTTTAATTATGATATGTTTTGGAGTGGGCCTCTTTGGGTTCTTCTTGATTGGGACTCTCTGTGTTTCCTGGACTTGCATGTCTATTTCCTTCACCAAATTAGGGAAGTTTTCTTTCATTATTTTTTCAAATAAATTTCCAATTTCATGCTCTTTCTCTTCTTCTGGCACCCGTATGATGTGAGTGTTGGAAGGCTTGAAGTTGTCTCAGAGGCTGCTTATGCTATGCTCAGTTTTTTGGATTCTTTTTTTTTCTTGTTCTGATTGGTTGTTTTTTCTTGCTTATGTTCCAAATCATTTATTTGAATCTGGGCTTTATCCACTCTACTCATTTCCCTGGAAATTGTTCTTTATTTCAATTAGTGTATCCTTTGTTTCTGACCTGGATCTTTTTTGTGTTGTTGATATCCTCACTAAGTTCCTTGACTATCCTTATAAATGTTATTTTGATCTCTGTATCTGATAGATTGGTTATCTCCATTGTGTTTAGCTCTTTTTCTGGAATTTTGATCTGTTCTTTCATTTGTGCTGTGTTTCTTTGTCTCATTTTGGCAGCCTCCCTGTATTTGTTTCTGTGTATTAGGTAGAGCTGCTTTGACTCCGTGTCTTGGTAGTGTGGCCTAACATAGTACGTGTCCTATAGGGTCCAAGGTCACAGCCTCCCTTAACACCCACCCACCCTTCATGTGGTCTGAGTACAACCTCAATTGTAGTGGAGCCTTGGTTGCTGTTGGCAGATCAATGGGAAGGATTTACTCAGACCAGTCAGCAGCAAGGATTGACTGTGACTACTTACTACCAGTCTCCGCCCTCTGTGGAGGATCAGCTGTGCAGGGGTAGGGCAGTGGTGCTTGATGTGGTCTGTAGCTGTCTGCTGGGTATACTAGCCCTGGGTGATGCAAGCCACCTGTGTTTTGCCCAGGGCCACCCTTTCTGAGCTCTAAATCAATCTGAGATGGCTGCTACTTGTGTTGGACTTGGAGATTCCCAGGTAAAGCTAAGCTGTGAATCTAGGCTGACTTCTTCTAGTGCCAGGCCTGGGGCTCACTGAGGCCAGCTATTGCTTGTTTGAGAGGATTTAGAAGTTGTGAAGCATGAGCCAAGACCAGCCATTCATATGGAAATCAGCACGAGTGGGCTCATAAGTTGGGTGGGGTGGAGTCTCTGGGGATCTCCAAGGTGGGTCAAATAGTGTTAGCCAGGTTGATGGAGTCTCAGATATGGCACCAGCTTGCTGACTCAGTCTGGATGGGTGTGCTTTCTTTAATTCTTTAGTGGTCAGACTTCCATCAACTTGATTTCTGATGGTCTGAGTGATGGTTGTTCTATATTTTAGTTGTAATTTTGATGTGGTTGTGCAAAGAGGTGAGCCATGTCTGCCTACACTGCCATCCTGACTGGAATTCGGCAATGTGATCTTTTATTACTGCTTCTTTTGACACATCACTTTATTCTTCTCCCTGTAAGCTGTTTTAATCTGTTTTTCAGTATCTGTATAAGTTAGAGTTCTCTGGAGAAACAGAACCAGTCTTTAAAGAGATTTATTATAAGGAATTGGCTCACTGGGCCATTGTGAAGCCTGAGAAGTCCCAAGATCTGCAGTTGGCAAGCTGGAGACTAAGGAGGGCCTGTGGTTTAGTACTAGTTCAAGTGGAAAAGCCTAAGAACCAGGCAGGAGAATTGATAGAATAAATTGCTGTCCAAAAGCTGGCAGAGTTTAAGTTCAATTGTGAAGGCTAGAAAAAGACCGATGTCCCAGTTCAAAGCAGTCAGGCAGGAAAAGCTCCCCCTACTGTGAGGGCTCACTTTTCTGTTCCATTCAGGCCTCTGGCCGATTGGGTAGGGCCCACTCACATTGGGGAAGCCAGTCTGCTGAACTGTTTACCAATTCAGATGTTAATGTCATCCAGAAACACCCCAACAGACACACCCAGAAATGTGTTTGACCAAATATCTGGAAACACTGTGGCCCAGTCAAGTCAACATAAAATTAACCGTCCCAGTATTCATATCCTCAACATCGTTTTCTTCCCCAGCCCTAAACATGTAACGTACTCAGAACTTCCGTGCTACAAGATTATGTAGGTAGTGACCCTCTAACTCATTTTCAGGAACCTTGGAAAGAGAGTCAGGTTGGTCCAGTGCATGTCAGGTGTAGTTCATCCAATTGAGGGGAACAGAGACTCAGAATAAACAAGGGTCCCACCTGCTCAGAAAAGCTGAGTGATATCTAGGATGTAGTCCCTTAAATAATAGTGCTATTGTGGATATGTCTTAAATGACAGTGACATTTTCAGAGTTATCACAGAAATTGTGTTTTTAACCAATATGACTCCAAAGTAAGGGAGAAAATTTTAGAAGTATGACCATCAGATAAAGTTAATTCTAGGAAAAGCTTTTTTTTTTTTTGAGGCGCTTCTTCTTTTTGAAAGATAAAACACTAAACTATATAAATTGAGATGTTGTGCATCAGTTTTTCAGCAGTGGCCACTATATTTTAGAAGATAACACATTTTTTTGAAGATAACCCAGAATTAGGAAAGAGTCAATAAAAAGGTGAAAAAAAAAGGAACATTTACTGGATGATCCATTAAATCTTTAGGTTTCTTTTGTATTTAGAGTTTAGTGAGAGGGAAGATTTCCAGGGTTTAAGTACTCAGATCTATGGTTTCTGTGTGTAATCACCTGAACAACACGGCAATTTGAAATAATTTGTCTGTCAGACTTGAAAATTTTCAGCATAGCTGTTTCCTTTTGTCTTGGGTTATATAATTAGGGAGAATCCACTTGTGATGTGAATACTTCTGATAAATTGTAAGAGGAATCTATCAGACACAAATCATATACAGTTAATCAGTGAGTTAAATTTTTGAAAGTTGGGGTACATGGACTGGGTGTTGAAAACATATTTGGCTCAGGTAGTTTTTCTACTTACATAGAAGGAAATTCTGTGCAATCATCCATTTTATTATTGTGACAGGCAGACTCTCGGATGGACCCCTACCATTCCCATCTCCCAGAATTCATTCCCTTGTGTAATAGCCACCCCTTGAGTGTGGGCTGGTTATACTGACTCGCTTCTAACCATGACAGATGATGAAATGTCACCTTCATTATTAAGTTCTAAAAGATTTGACTTCCTGTCTTGCTATCAGACTACTGTCTTCTTGGTTTGTATGCCATGTTGGAAAGGCCCATGTGGCAAAGAGCAATAGACAGTGAGGAGCTGAAGGCCTCAGCCCAACAACCTTCCAGAAACTGTATTCTGTCGACAACCATGTGAGCTTCAAAGCAATTCTTTCCCTAGTTGAACCTTCAGGTGAGACTCTAGCTGTAGCTGACACCTTGACTGCAGCCCTGTGAGAGACCCAGGAGCAGAGGACCCGCCTCAGCCATGCTTGGATTCCTGACCCAGAAACTGAGATAATACAGGTATTGTTTTAAGTCACTGAGTCGGTGGTAGTTTGGTGTATAGCAATAGATACCTAAAACAATTCTTGTCTGGGCCTTTTCTTTCTTTCAGGAAGCACTGGAAAGTTAGGCAATATCTAGGCTCAGGAGGGCAGGAATTAGCCTCTGCTGAGGGCCTGTGACATGCCAGACATTGTGATAGGCTTAACGATTCAGCAGAGCCAGCTTGTACGGTTTTGAAAGTTAAATCCATTTTACACACGTGGAGGTAAATGTTCAGACAGGTGAAATTAAACTTATTTGTCCAAGTTTGTGTGACCCCTAAGAGGCAGAACCAGGGTTTGGATTCAGGTGCTGTGACATCTTCTCCCAGTGCCACTGCCTCTTCCGTGTGTCAGGCTTACTCTTGGAAGCCATGACAAACATGGGTGTGGCGTTTTTGCCGAGAAGACAGAATTAAACAGAGACAATTTATCTTTAAGCATTCATCAACTACCTTTTGTGGGCTTGTTGCCAGGCACCTCTCCCCCCGCCTTTTTCTTCCCAGTGGTTTGTTCCCTCCAGATATTCTTTCCTGCTCTTTTTCTGCCCTCTATCTCTCACAGCCCTGTTTTTTATTGCCCTTTTTATTATTCTCAAACAAAATTCATAGACAGTGTTATCTGCCTATGCACATAATTTAAAAAAATCAATATATTCTCATAACTGAAATATAAGGGAATAGAAAGGAACATAATTTATAATAAAATAATATGCACTTAAATATGAAAATGTTTCAGCACAGCTATACTAGAAGACATAATGAAGTAGTCAGATAAGCTTGCACCTAATTGTGGAATTAACTAAAATTCTGATGATTCAGAATTGTGTTTGTTGTGCTGATGGCTCAGATATCTAGTTGCTTTGCTTCCAGTGATACTTTATGAAATGGTGCACAATACTTTATAATATTTCTATCAAAACAATGATCACTCTTCCTTTGATGTGCATTGTAACTTCATTTTAGATAACTTAGTGTAAATGAAAATGATGAAAATAAAATGGACTTAGATTCTAAACTCTAGAGTTATAAACAGGTTTTCACCATGTGCACTTCTGCTGGAGACACTTGCACATCATGTGGGATGTGCGATAATTCCTCGTGTGTGACTGTGTGTCATCCCTGCCTTCACAACTGAATGCCAATAATGGTGATAACCTGGAACGCCCCTAAAATCTCCAGATGTCTGCTAGGGGTCAGCGTCCTCCAGACTCACAGATCTAAATCTAAATCTGCTTTCAGTAAAAGAGCTGATCAACTGATTAAAGTCTTAACAATTTCCAGAGGTGTTTGTATTGTAACTGGGTCAAAATCTGAAGACAAAGAATGGTTGGTTGTTCATGGTGGAATTTGGAGGATCATAGGGAAGTGGCAAAGCAGAACATGAAGATGATCCCCTTTTTTCCAGCCCTTTAGATTACGTAGCACATACGTACTCTTTGTATTTTTTATTCCAGCCTTTCTTCTTATATCCCTTTTCTTAGGCCCCATATACATTTTACATGACAAATTAGATGTCTTTTTGTAAGTCAAATTCTTTTTTTCTTTTCTGATTATATTTTAAGAGCTTCTGTGTCAAACAATCAACTGATATACACACATGTGTACATATATATAGTACACATATAGACACACACGTATATGCCTTCAGTGAGCTCACGATCAAATATCAGGAGAGAAAGAAACTTTAACAAGCAGTAAATTGTATGCATAATTGTTAATTAACAATAGATGACTTTTACAAGATTTATATACTTATATATAATATATAGCATGTAGCCAATAACCTATAAGTATGTAAAGTCTGTGAAATGATATATATTATATATAAAGGGGACCTAAAAAACCGGGATTTATTTATAAAAATTGTGTATTCATTCTTACATGTTTAAACTTCAGTCATCTTCCAAGTACTTTCCATTTGATGTCGCAATTCACCTACTGAGACATTTTTTCCTCTGCTCAAAACAGTTTTTGAACTCGTTGATTTTGATGCTTTTTAGAGCTTCTGCTGTTTCTTGTTTCACCTCTTTCACATCAGCAAAACATTTCCCTTTGAGGACTTTTTTCATCCGGGGAAACAAAAAACTAGTCGCTGGGGGCGAGATTGGTGAACAGGGAGGGTGGGGCACAGAGGTCATGCCGTTTTTGGTCAAAAACTGCTGAATTACTCAGCATGGTGTGGACAGGTGCACTTGTAAATCCCCCATCAGGAAATGGGCAAATGCGTTGAAAGAGTCTTAAAAAAAATTCACTGAAGCTGAATGCAGCCTCTCACAAAATGCCAGCTGGTACCTGATACAGATGGGTTCCTAGAACTCTCTCCCAGCGGGGAAGCCTGTACTACAAGGGGCCCGCCATCCAGAAGATAAGTCAGGTTTTTTCTCGGTCCCCTCCTCATAGGCTATATAATATTACCATGCATATTACATATACTATGTACAATTGTGTATTAGTATATATATATTACAGTTTATACATAAAAGCTTTCATTAAATTAACCAGCGAAAGTGCCCAGAGGCAACTTCTACTTTTTATACATTAGAAATATATCTTCATACATAGGTAATTTTTGATGGTGTCTTTTGTAGTTGGAAGCTCATTGTGTATATCAAAAGGAAAGAGAAAAAATAGGAAGGGTGGTAGGTATGAGAAATTTCATACCAAGACTGATGGGATAGGTCTTGTCGCACAATAGGCACAGATGGCATAGAATATGTATGGGCAGTGTGGGGTGTGTCTTTCATTCGTATTGACAGCAAACTAAGAGAAGATCTATCTCAAGCAGATAAATTGAAATTAGACATTACATTAAGAAGAGCTTTCTTTGAGGGACATAAGGGCATTTTAACATGTTTCAGGTGAAGGATTGGAGTTCCCATCTCTGTCAATATAATGATAAAGGGTGATTTTGTATAGTGTGAAAAAGCAGGGACTAAATGCCCATCCACTGGTACACCAGCTAGGAGCCAGTCCAGAAAAGATAACCCACTTCAGTTATTTTAACAAAGATAATCTAATATCAGAAATTTGTTAAGCCGGCATTGAAGGACTGAAAAGATGAAATAAAAGAATGCTGAGGTAATGCAAATAATAATTGCAGAGGCAGCTACCACCCTGGGGTTGGAGGATGAAAAGCAGGAAGTTGGAAGTTACCAGAACATAGATACTTGGAGGAAGAGCCCACAGGTCTGGGAGCCAGACCTCTGAGGACTTGCTACCCAGCTGGTGCTGGTACCTGGGAGAGCGGGGATGAATTGTCCTTCCAGAATCAAACCAACAAGTATGATCTCCTATTCTCTGTGAAGCCTTACCAAAGACCTTGGAGTACTCTATAGAAATGGCAACTCAGCAGCCGTTTTCAACAGAAGTCATGGGTTAGATCTGACCGCCAATAGGACCTTTCCCCTTTTTGCTCTTGTCCTTGAATTGCCTAGAATAATTGCACTGGTTACTAGGTCTAGGCAAATTATACTGAACCGTTCTGTGGAATTCTTTTCAAAATGCTTGTGTCAAATGGAGCTTGTATGTTTGAAAAGTATTCAGAACAAGCTCAGAGAAATAGAGCAAAGTGAGACTGTAAGCTCCTTTTCATGATTTCTTTAGTCTTAATCAAATTTTAAAGAACAATGGTATCTAATACATAGCACTTACAATGTGGTAGATATTTTAAGTGCTTGATACCTCATTTTTAATGTATTAATTAATAAGACATATCATCTCATCTAAGTTGTCCAAAAACTCAAAGAGGTGGGTACCATCATGATAGTTGTTATTAATATTCCTCCCATTTTATAGATGAGGAAACTGAGCTATAGTTGAGTAACTTGCCCAAAGTCACACAGGTAGTAGGTGGCAGAGCTGGTATATAAACCAGCCAGTATGGCTCCAGAGTACATGCTCTAAACTGCTAAGCCAAGTTGATGGATACACACACACACACACATACACACACACACAATTTTAAATCTGTGTTCTCATTTAAACCTGTGGATTGATGGATGGATAGCAAAATACATTAATTTCTTCAGCAATGCAGTAGTATGGTAGAAATACTTGAAGATTAGGAGAATGAGGCTCAAAACCCAGGTCTTCTACTAACTTTCTCATTAGAAGAGTCACTTTATCAGTTTGGGCTCTTTGTAAATTGAGGAAGTTGAATGAAATGACTTTGATCATAGTTTTCTGAGTTGTAAGGAGCCCAGCCACCTTTTAGGAACGGGGAGCTAGAGCTGGAGTCTGACTTGCAGAGTGAGTGTGTTGGTTTCCTAACGTGTGCCAGACACGGACTGGGAAGTGGTGGTGCTGTTGATGCTATTGCTAGCTACGTAACCCCGAGTGTCAAGGAAAAGAGATTAAAGATGTATTTTCTTCAGACCTTTGGGCACTGTGGGGCTGGCTGTAGTTTTAACTCCTATTTTTTGCTGACTTTTCATTTTTCTGCATCCAGAAGTCAGTCTTGCCAGGAACTTGCAAAGCACTACTTGGAAGTCATTTCATCTCTGGGGATTTAGCCAAGAGAGGATGGCCCTTTCTGGTGGCTTCCCTTGTTTGGAAGGGGCTGTCTGCTTTCCCAATTTATAGATAGCCCATCTGTAGATCTAAAGACTGGAGACCTGGAGTCCAGAGGCCAGAAAATGCCTAGGAACTGGAAAAGTCTAGCAAAAATGCTTCCAGCTTAGAAGATGGGAGATGTGTTGTGTGACTTAGAAAATCTTACTGTGAGGTTAAGGAGGGGGCATGGCCAGGAGTCTGTGGAGTGGGTGGACAGCGTTTTTCTTAGTCTCCAAACAGGGACACTCCCTTTTACCCTTAGGCATTCTCCTTTCTCCTTGTTCCTCCTCTCCCACCCACCCGCATTTTCCAAAGCCTTGATTCTTGTGAGTTCAGTCCTTGAAGCCTTTACATGTATGAGTTGTATTGAAGTATGAAGCACCTGACGGCAGTTGTATAAATTTTATGTGTTTAGAGTCAAAAGCAAAGTCACATTAGGTTCTGAGTGTTACCAAATGTCACAATTGATATTATTTTTGGTAAATTTAGAACAAAAGAATAATTTTGTCTCATATTCAGTAGTAAGGTTGAATCCAGATACATGGTTTGTTTTCCATGTAATTCTTTACAATCTTTGAGTTTATCAGGATATTTTTTACTGTTTATGATATTTTTCAGTGAAATAACTATACATCATTATCATAGTAGATAGCTATCCTGTACACAATCAAGAGCCACAAGGTTGATAAGGAGGATGTGTGTGTGTGTGTGTGTGTAAAACATAGAACTGCGTCTATATATGCTGGGTAGCATGGGTGGTGAGAACCATGGCGTCTTAGCAGGTACACAGACGGGCAGTTCTTAATTTATATTACTGTGGAAGAAAGAAGCAAAGTCACTGTCCTGCATCTCTGAACTTTTGGTGCCTGTTCTTAGTTCTGGTTCTCTTCTAGAATTTAGCTGGAGGAGGGTCCCAGAAGATTTTCTTAATGCTGTGTTGAACTGCATGAGGAGTCCGCTTGAGGTACTCCATCCTGCATAATCAGTTATTGGAAGTTTGAGGCAAGGAGTTGGTTTGGTTCTTTCGACATAAGTCAAGTATCTGGTTTTCCTGGTGGAAGATGAAGAGCCAGGGAGGATGTGTTTCACTCCAGTATTCTCCTTTGGTTGACTCCGGGTTGTAAACATGTCACCTTTAGTAGCTCTTGTTTAAATTTATTATCTGTAGAGGGGAGAATTCATAATGTGGGTAACATGGGTGATGAAGTGACATAAGAAATGTCTCATTTCATGCCTTGCCACCCTAACATGGCACCTGGTCTTGGTTTGCACATATTCTACATTGATCTGTGGCCAGTTGTCATAACTGAATTGAATTTGGGTAAAACAGTTCTTGCGATTTCTATTTAACATAGAAATTAAATTTTAAGCACTAAAAGTGACAACATTTTATTTTATTGGGAGGTGTGATTGAAGCATTAGAAGTCATTCTAGCCTAACCCCTCCATTTTCCAAATTACCACCGACATAGGCAGGACGTGGCACAGCACGGTGGCTAGGGGTGTAGATTGGGAGTGTGATGCATCTGAGACTGAATCCAGACTTCCCCTCTGATCACCTCTGGACTCTTGAGGAAGTGACCTACCTTTTCTGAGAGATAATATTTGTACTTACCTGTTAGAAACTTTAAATGCTTAAGTAAGATAATATTTTAAGTATGCCCAGAATTTATCATAATGCTTGCCACATAAGAAATGCTAATATATTAAGTAGCATATTGTAGAGCAGAGTAAGAGCAGAGTAAGCGACAGACTTTAAACTGAATACCAGGTCTTTTGAGCCCAAGGCCTTTCCCCTGTGATCTTCCACCAGATGTAAACTCTGTGAAGGTTGAAGATTGTTATTTACGAAGTATTTGAGAGCCTGCTGTGAGCAAGTCACAGTAACTGCACTCACTTTATATTCTAATGGGAGTAGCAATCAACAAATACCTCAGATGTAACTTTGTGGGGTAATAAGTGCCCCAGAGAGAAACAAAGCAGAATAATAGGGTTCAAAGGGATGGTTCACATATTTTTTAGAAAGGGTATTCAGAGAATGCTTCTCTGATTTAAGTGAGGAGTGAGCCATCTGTAGATTTAAGGAGAAGTTTTCCTGGAAGAGGGAACAGCAAATGCATAGGTCCTGGTGTGATTCTGGTGTAGCTAGGTCATGCAGGTCCTCATAGACCGAGGCAGGGAGTTCACGGATTTCAAGTGTGATGGGAACTCCTTGAAGAGTTGTAAATAAAGTATTGATGCGATTGAACTTATGTTTTAAAGAGGAAGTTCTGGTTACTGTGTTGAGAATAAACTGAGTGTCAGGGCAAGAGTGGAAACAGGAAAACCAGTTAGGTTTTTGCGGCAGCCCTGGAGAAACAGATGGTGTGCAGGGTCTCGATTCAGCATAAGTTTTGAAGGTAGAGCCAACAGGACCTGCTGAAGGCTTGGATGTGGTTACAAAACACAGAAGAATCAGGGAAGAATTCCAAGTATTTGACCTGAGCATGTAGTGAATGGCAGCACCATTTCCTGAGATGGAGAAATCTGGGTTTGGGGGTAAGAGATCAGGATTTTTTTTTTGAACGTATTGCATTTGGAATACCTATTAGTCCTCCACGTGAGGGTGTCAAGCATGTAACTGGGTGTGCAAGTCCTGAACTTTGGGGTGAAGTGGGAACTAGACATAAAAATGTGGGAGGTTGCGGCGTAGATGACATTTGATATCGTGGGACTGCAAGGGGCCACCCAGGGAGAGGGTGAGGATGGAGAAAATGGCCAAGAACTGAGCCATGGGGGCAATCAACATCGGAGCCCGAGAAGAAGACACTGAGAAGATGCAACCAGTAGGAAAACCAGTATAGACGATGTCTTGGAAGCCACGTGAGCAAAAGTATTTTAGGAAAGGAGTGATCACCTTGGTCAAGTGTTGCTAAGAGGTCAGGAAAGATAAAGCCAGAGAATTCTCCATTGAGTTGGGGAAGACGGAGGGCCCTGATGCCCTTGAGAAGAGAATGAAGGCCACGTTGCGTCTGGCTCATTCATTGCCATGTTCCCTGCGAAATACACAGCGTCCGAACGTGATCGAAACTTAGAAAACGTCTGTTGAATGTGGCGTGAATGAATTAATGAATTGACAAGCCCAACTTTCATTCTTTATTTTAGTCTCAATGCAATCTTTGCTTGTTTTAGACTTTAGTTTTTATTCTTATCAGGGAGAAAAATCATGTGATTATAATAAAACACACACATGGCACCTGCCTTTTCTCCGTTAGTAGTCTGCAGTATTGACTCAACATTTATCTCACATGTTAATGAACAATATATAAACCACCAGTTCTAGACAATGACCTACATTATACTCCAGAGTGAAGCAGTTAAAGAAAAGTGATCAGTTTATTTAACACTGTACCTACCCCTCTGTCCTTTCTATCCCTGAGTCTGCAGTCTCTCTGAGTCACCCAGAGGTTTATCAGTTAGTTACCCACAGGCTGCTGTGGCTTGAGTGCAGAACACTTACTAAAACAGATCAGAGTTTACTTCAGGACATTTTAGGCTGTGCCACATAAATATTTCCCCTCCTTATTTTGAGATGAAAACTAGCAAGAATACTGTCGATTGATTGAAGTGGGATATCCAGCCTTGCAGTTTTCCAAACCATTCTTTGAGTTACCCTGGGTACTACAGTGCGTGCATTGGGAGGCTGTGGGGTATTTTAGCTTTTTTGAGGAAAACAGAAATAATAGCTACCCTGTGAACTACTGGCTCAAGGTAGTTCATAGTTTCAGTATTAGATCAGTACATTCCTTTTTAATGATGTCATATCTTTGCAAAGCCAGGCTTTTGGGGATTACTGTCCTTAAAAAGACAGTACTGTGTAAAAATAGTTGTGAAATAGGAAATGGGGTGACAGAGTTCAAACTGATTTCAGTCTGAGAAGCTGTGCGGTGCCAGCCGCATACACATCCATTAATAATTATGTTTAGTTAAGAGTGAAATAGAAACATACTTTCATACTTTCCTATCAATTTATGCCTTATTTTTTGAATGGCTACTAAGTTGTTAGGACCAATACTTATTAAATTGTTTGGATCTACCTATTCAACAGACAGAACAGTTATGTATTGCTCTGGCCTTGTGGGGCCATGAAAAATTAGTAAGACACCAGGGTGTGGAGAACCGAGAAAGTCTGAGAACCTCTGGTTTAGCCTTTTAGCTTCTAGCAGGAAGAGAATGGGAGGGGAGGGAGCCATCCGGTTGCCGTCTCCAGCCTGGCCTGTTTGCTACTTGCATCTCACCTAAGTCTGTGTTACGAGTTTGCACAATGAACAGGTGTTGATGAGCATTCTTATGTTACAGCTGTACCAGTGGCCCCTACTCACAAATGGCCAGTGTTACCTCCCACCCAAAAGAGTGAAGTTTTCTGTCTCCATTTCCTCTTTCTCCTGCTGGAGAAGTGCGCTAGGGCTGCTACAGCCAGGACTCCTCTTAGTCACATAGTTCAGATTTATGGTCAAAGAGACTTTTTGGACTAGCTTGGTCTTTCTGTACTCATTCATTTGTTTTATTTTCCTCTCCCTGAGAATGTGTTCCGAGTACTAGACAACTAACTGCCTTACATGGGAACTTCAGAACACAGCACTCTGTAACATGGAGACTAGCTGGGTCTGTGGAGAACCCTGTCTGGAGATCACACTAGAGGCTACACTAGTTATGATGTGCTGTATCTGTCCCTTAAAAACTCAGTGAACTCTATATATCTTTTCAGAGCAGGAGGTTTTCTATTTTTTTTTTTTTTTAAGATTCAAGAGAAAAGATGAAAACGATAATTTTTTACAGCTTCATGAAGCAGTGCTGCCTAAATACTCTGAAGTGGGAATTGTGCTTAGGGAAATTGTGGGTTTATGACCACGGACAAAGAGGAAAGGCAGAGCGGTGATTTACGCCATGTGGCTGTGGATTCATTTGTGCTGCTCAGGCGTATTCTGAGGGCTCAGAGTACTCACGGTGTTCCCTTTACCTTCACTTTGTGCCTGTCTTTGCAGAATGGAGTGACCCTCTTGAGTTACCTCCCTGGGGGTTGTCACTTTGTTCTTGATGGTGACCTCCTCAGCCATAGCCATCAGAATGACTGCGCAGTGGGAAAGGGTGTCGTTGTTGCTTTCCACCATAGAGACGTTCTTTCCTGTCTGTCTGTTTCTTCCTGATCTGGGTATTTCAGTCCACACTTTCACCACCCCTCTGTTCTCTTTCCTTCTCAATCTGTGCCTTCCCCTTCTTTCCCTCCACCTTCCTTCCTCCTCTGTCTTCATATTTCCTCTTCGTTTCTTTCATCACAGCGGAGTCCTCAAGCTCCACGTCTCACTCTCAAGTGTCCCCAAAGGAAAGAGGTGTTGACCCTGAATTGTAGGCATTTACCCTGGACCTGAATTGAACATCAGAGCTTTGCGGTACTTTGTGTTGAACTCATGGATGGGACTCAGATGATCTCTACGCATGAGTTTTACCTTGAGATGAGTTAATCAGGACTCAGTGTCCTTGCATGTTTTCTAGAATTCCAAAAAAATCTGAACGAGTAGGCTGTACTTGCTGCTTGATTTGAACACCTCTAACTCTAGTACAGCATTATCTCCAGAGCACCCCTTCCCTGTAGAAATATTATGGTAGCCACACATGTGAACCACAGACATAATTTTAAAGTTTTTGTAGGCATGTTAAAACAAAGACTCAAGTAGTGAAGTTAATTCTAATTATATATTTCATGCAGCCAAATATATTAAAAATGTTAACATCCCAACATGTAATCAATATAAAGAGATTATTAATGACATATTTTACCTTCTTTGTTTTCCTGCTAATAAGTCTTTGAAATCCAGTGTATTTTTTACTTAAACTCAATTTGGCTCCATTTGGATAAGCCGCATTTCAGTTGCTCAAGAGCCACAGGTGCTGGTGGCTGCTGTGTTGGGCAGTACCGCTCCAAGTCATAAGACATGCAGACAGAGAGTGGTTTTAGGCAATTTATGGACCAAATGTACTTCTTGTACTTAGGCTTCCAGAAAGCTGAGTGGACGGAGTAGGTGTTGGCCAATGACATGGGTTGAAGAAGCACCTTCAAGTTCACAGTGTTGGTCTTTTAACTACTTTAATCAGGTAGCTGGTTGGCTGGGGAATATGGGAACTTGACCTGAAGAGACGGAAGCGGGAGAGGGCCAGGGGTCACTGCCGGTCTTTCTATACAACCACTCTCTTCCCCTTTTCCCTCTCTATCTCTGTCTTCCATGCTTAAATATCCCATTTCTTGGATCTAGAACTTAAACAAACGAACATCAAAGACTAGTTTTACCAGTGAAAATAGCAGGAAAGAGCTCAAGGAGTTCCTTTAAATCCTGAAACATATTCCCTTTCTTTTTATACCTTAGTTCATATGGCAAAGGGCGAGATGTCCCTTTTTGTTGGAATTTACGTAGTGACATCTTCTTTCGGAAAGGCTCAGAAGCCAGAAAATCGAAGTAATACGTTTTCCTGGTTTACTAGCACACTGACAGGAAGGAGCCCCTGACCCCACCCCTCCCCGTCTGTGAGTAGAGACAAGTTTGAACAGGCCCTGCTTCTTTCACCTTGGTTAAGCATTATCTTGTGTTCTTTGGGTTACTCTTGCGTAACACCCACACAAAACATAAACTGAAAGCACCCCTATTTAACTTTGGTCTCAGTCTGCCCTGAGGACAAAGGGATGGTGGTGTGGGGGTGGGGATTGGTGAGTTGTCAATAACTAGGTAAGTAAAATGGCAAGACAGTCAACTTTAACTCCTTCTACCGTCATCCTCCATGCCTAGCTTCCATGTATTTTCCTCTCTGTAAAATGGGGAGTTTGATTAGATGAGGAGTCGTCAGAGTTTTTCGTGGAGAAGGTCTGTTTCCATGTCCCACACGCAGAAGGGAAGACAGAGGGGTGCTGACTACACTAGGGGTGGACTGGGGACTCTTGCTCTGCAATCGGTTGTCTGGCTTCTCTTAGAAATGAGCGGCTGGAGACCCCTGGCTGTAATGAAATCTAAGGCCCATTGGTAGTCTCAGTTTCTGGGTTTCCGAGTTTTGTAGATTACTTGAAGTGTTGCTCATCTCTGCTCTTACAACAAAGGGGTAGGACCTGGGTGGTGGGGTCTCCATTCACGACAGGCAGAAGTACTTGGAGCGTTGGGTAGGGAAGCAGGCTACACTGAGAGGTGGCACACCCACACAAGTTCACTGGTGTTTGCTGGATGACATCTGGAGCTTCTTGATGGTAAACTGAAGAACTGTGTTTAGAAACAAGATTGGAGAAGCACAGAGGTTGAATTGTTACCCTGTGTTAGGAATGTGGAAGGTGGCATGGATAAAAAAGAAAAGAAAGACAGGAATCCAAGTAATGTCATACTCCAGTAGCCCAGTATTGTGTCTTTAAGTGACTTTAAATTTTAATATATATTTACATTTATTATTGTAGTGATTTAAAAAAAATCAACAAATGAGACATAAAACCATCCTCAATTCTGCCACTTAAAATCAACTGGTCTGGTTTTCTGAGGTGATTTATAAGTGAACATGGATCCTCTGGGTGATAATGTCCTCAAAAGCAAAGTCCATCTTCCAAACATGTTAATGTACTCATTATGAATATTTGTTCTTTTAAAGTAAACTTTTAATTTTTGAATAATTTTAGATTTACAGAAAAGTCGTAAAGATACTCAGAGACAAAGGCCGAAAGACCAGCCCCCTATACCTCCCAGTAGCCATTCGATTCAGGTTGTTAAAGGACAGGCGATAAAC
>VMDR010004332.1:0-61178 GCA_007922815.1 Macrotus californicus | reverse complement strand
ATCTGACCAAAGACTTGAAAGATTTGTACCCTTGATACTACAAAGCATTAATGAGGGAAATTAAAGAAGACTTAAGTGGAGAGATATATTATATTCATGGATAGGAAAACTTAATATTGTTAAGATGCCAGTTCTCTCCAAAATGATCTATGGATTCTGTGCAATCCCAACCAAAATCTAACAGCATTTTTTTAGATCTAAACAAGCCAATTTTAACATTTATATGGCAATGAAAAGGACTTGAGATACACAAAATAATTTTGAAAGTATGCAAATTTAAAACTACAGTAATCGTGACAGTGTGGAATTAGTATTCAGACAAACAGACCAATGCATATAGTAGTAGTCCAGAAATAAATCCACATACATGTGGTCAATTGGTTCTTTTGGTAAAAGTGAAAAGGTTATTTAGTGAAGAAAGTATGTTCTTTGCAACAAACTGTGCTGAAACAACTAGATATCCATATGCAAAAAAATGAAATTTTATTCATACATTTTAACAATACAAAAATGGACTCAAAATGGATTATTGACTTAAATGTAAAACCTAAAGGTTTAAAACATTTAGAAGACAACTTTAAAAAGATTTATAACCTTGGATTGTGAAAAATGCCTTGGCTCTAACATCAAAAGCATAACCCAGAAAAAAATAAAGTAATAAATTGGACTTCATAAAAAATTAAAATGCCTGCTCCTTAGAAGACACTGTTCAGAGAATGCAAAAAAACAAAACCACAGATTGGGAGAAAATATTTATATATCACAAGGGCCAAGAAAAGACTTTTATCCAGAATATATAAAGAACTCTTAAAATTTAGTAATATGGTAACAATTTGTCCAAAATGGACAAATTATTTGAAAATATTCTTCACTAAAGAAAATAAGTAAGTAAACACATGAAAAGATGATGAACCTGATGTCATTTTGGAATTGTAAATTAACATCAAAATAAGAGACCACCATACACCTTTAAGAATGTCTAAAATTATTCATTCTACCAAGTGTGGAGGAACTAGAACTTTCATGCATCACTGATGGGAATATAAAATAGTACAACCACTTTACAGAACAATATGGCAGTTCTTGAAGCAGTTAGATATTTGCCTGTCATATGACCTGGGCACGCGCTACAACTTTAGGAAGTGATGGGTTTGTTCATGATCTTGATTGTGTGATAGTGTCATGTTGTGCATGTGGGTCAGAACCGATCAAATCATCACAATAAATATGTTCGGTTCACTGTATGTCAGCTCTTCCTCAATAGAACTGTTGATTTTTTTTGATGTAGGCAAGAGTTGGCTCACCCCAACACTAATTTCCCAGTTCAAGCTGCCTAAAGGTCAAGGTCTCGGAGCCTTTTGGGCTTTGTTGTGCCGCCTGCACTGTGAAAAATGTGACACTTAATAACAGGAAGCTGGTTTAATTCGCCCTTCAGAAAGATGTGGCATGGTTCAATCTGGGAGGGAATATTTTAAAATGTGCTTTCCTTTTACTAGTATTTTTTTATTTTTCTACTGTAAACATGAAACAAATGTGTTACTAAAAGAAAGAAAAACATGGCACATTTTCTGGGTGTATTTCTCCTTTTCGCTGAACATCCTCTTCTAGGCACTTAAAGAAGGAAAGGATTTTATGGGGTAAAGTTGGTAGCATAGGTGGCTGTCACCTCTGGTACAGGAACCTACAAAGGGTTTGCAAAGATGTGAGAGCTTAAAGGAGCATGGCACATCCAACTCACGGGTGCTCCCCGACCACTGAAGCCCCGTCATTGGGGATTTGGGCATTTCTTTATTTTATTAAGTTTCCTACCAATTTTATTCTTCCGGAAGTCTGGGTAACACAACTCTGCTCCTAGAGAACAAGAGCATTTGCCCTAGACACAAAACGGGTTTACCAATGCACAGTGCTTTGGGTTCCTTACCGGTCCCCTCATCACAGGACACGAAACACCCAGGGAGGAAATGTCCTCTGCAGATTTCTTATTTTTAATATGAAAGGTGGTTTTCTCAGTCACAACTTAGACTCAGTTAAAAGTTTTATCTCATTATTACATAGCCCTCATACACTGGTTAGTATTCTCTCCAGAATACTGCATCTTCCCAGTTTAGCAAATGTTTATTGTGGGAACCAGGCTCTGCAGAAGACAGTAGAGATAAAGACAAATGAGACCCAAGCCCAAGGGAGCCTATAACACAACACTTTACTTCACTATAATGCAATATATGTGGAAAAAACTACAGAATGGAAAAGGAAGGCACAGAGGAGGGGCACCTACCCAAGCCTTGAAAGAAGGAATGTATGGACTCACAGAAGGCTTCCCAGAGAAGAGGCTGACCTGTCAAAGTTAGCTTTGCTTGGCAGTCTTCGCTAAGAGCGCGATAAGCATAAAGACTTATGTGGGCCTTTGGGAGCAATCTATGTAACTACATAAAATAATTGTGCCTAGTCAAAGTCCACTTTCAAAATTATGTGTGGCCAGCAAATGTTGAGCCTTCATGGCCTTAGGGAAAGGGGGACTTCAGCCCAAAGGCAAAAAACAAACAACAAAATATACACAAACACAGAAGATAATAGTAGGTTTTTGAGTTTTCAGGGGCACAGACTGGGGATTATGGGCATTTTAAGGAATTTTTCAAGAGAAATTTTAACTATGTGGGCTTTTTGCAATCTAACTTTTGAAACTTAAAACTACATAGGAATATGATTTGACTATGCATACCACCACAAAAAAAGTCATCGAACCACAGGAAAGGCAGCAAGAGAGGAGGCAAGGAAAAATGGATCCTCAAAAGCCAGAAAACAATAAAGTGGTTATAGGAAGTCCCTACCTATTAATAATTACTTAAGTATGTAAGTAGATTAAATTCCTTAATTACAAAGACAGGATAGGTAGATGGATGAAAGACAAATAAGATCCAATGCTCTGCTGCCTACAACACACACACCAGGAGTGACGGGTTGAAAAAAGGTATTTCACAAAAATGGCAACACAAAGAAAGCACAGGCAATGGGAGGGGGCTCTCCCCTCCCTCCTGGCTGGCGAGGTAAAGCGGAGCCAGGGCCCTGACTGGTGTGGGTCAGTTGGTTGGGGATCGTCCCATAAAGCAAAAGATAGCCCTTTCAATTACCGGTGGGGGTACATGCCTGGGTTACAGGTTCTGTCCCTGGTCAGGGTGTGTTCAAGAGGCAACTGCTCAGATGTTTCCTCCCCTCTCTTTCTCCCTTCCTTCCACCTCTCTAAAAATAAATAAAATCTTTAAAAAAAAAAAAAAAGGAGCCAGGGCCTCACTTTTTCTCCCTCACCCCGAACACAAACACCTTAAAAAATCAGCAGATGATAGAGTAGAAATCAGGGGAAAAGCAGTCCGGCGAGGCTGCAGAAGCTTTCTTCCCAGCCTGGACAGAGGGGTCCAAACCAGCCAGCTCAGCAGTGGAAAGGATCTTACAGAGATTTAGCGCCACTGTAACTTGGCAAGCACAAATCTCAGTTCTCAGACAGAATCTGTTCTGTCACTTCTATTTTGAGCTCGCATTCTACTGGGATCCAGGCAGAAAACCACTCTCAGTCAATATGGGCATTACATCAGAGCTCCAAGGAACTTTAAACGCTAAGGTATTAGGTGCAGGGATCAGGACAGTCTTCAGTGTTATCTGGCCACTCAACACTATTCAGGTGTCCCTCATTCATGATCTCATCAGGAAAGGTCACTCACTCAGCACTTTCTGTGTGTCTCCAGGCACGGGATCTCTTCAAGGCTGCCTGAGGCCCCATCTGCCTGGACTTGCATCCCCGTGAAGCCTCACCCTCCAAGGACTTGCAGTTCCATCCCAGAGATTTGGCTGGGAAAGAAGGCATAGGACAACATTCCCTCCAGGCCCTCATCCCCACTCCTTTCACTGTTCTTTCCAGCTCTGGGCGACTCTGTTGTAGCTGGGGGTTATAAGCAGGAACACTTGCTAGGGCTGCTGTAACCAAGTACCACAAACCAGGTGGCTCCAACAGAAATATATTTTCTCACAGTTCTGGAGGTGTCAGCAGGGTCGGTTCTTTCTGTAGGCTATGAGGGAGAATGCTTCACGCCTCTCTTCTCTAGTTTCTGGTGACTTGCTGGCAATCTTTTGTTTGAAGAAACATCTCTGATCTGATCTCTGCCTTTGTCTCTTCATGGCATTTGCCCTGTGTACATGTCTAGCCCCATATTTATGTGTAAAGACATCAGTCACATTGGATTAGGGGCTCACCCTACTCCAGTGTGACTTCATTTTAACTAGTTACCTCTGCAACAATCCTATTTACAAATAAATTCACATCTGAGGAGATTAGACATATGAATTTTAGGGGGACATCTTCAACCCATAATGGGAGGTGAGCAGTTCATGGGATAGCAGAATTATTCCTTCTCCCCTTATTCCTGTTTCTCCTTGGGATTTTTATCCAAACATTTAGGCTATTCCCTTAGGACATCATTTCTTTAAGGGTTTTAGGCTTTAGGTAAGTGCTTTCCTTGTATTGTGCTTTCCCCCCAAGGTGCTGTACAAACAACAGCTTAGTCATGTGAACCCAAGCAAAAGCAAAAGGAAGAAAAAGCAATAAATCAATCAATAGTTCACAGATGCTATCCTGCCCCATAAATGAGCATCCCTTTTCCTGGAGTGCTGCGGAGGAGCTAGTGGGGAGGGTTTGGGGATTCAGGATTCCAGGGGTGTCCTCTTTGGAGATGAGAGTTGACAAGTAAGAAAAGAGACAAGCTTTTTTTAAAAAAACACACACATTTATTTTAAAATTTTACATAATCTTTGGGTAATTCAGAATTAGCTTAGGCATTTTTCAGAAGTTGCTGAGAGTGATGTCTCAACTCCACACTACCTCAACAGCTATTTGATTGGTGACAGGACTGGTGAGGACCTGATGAAACAGGATGAAGAGATGAGCCCGTAGAGACAGAGGCTTTCCTAATTTTTAAGTTATCTCTAACAAATATTAAACATCTTGACCGACCAACAGTATTTGCATTTTACCAGTTTCTATGTAGAGCACAGAATCACATTTAAATTAATTTGATCCCTTATATTAATAACTAAAAGCTAGTATCTACCCAGTGTAGTCTCGGTGTCCACACCAACGGCTATCCCTGCTGATGGAAGGACACCTTCCTCTGCACTCCGTGTCCATGATTCAAAGGTTGCAATGAGTGTGTCAAACAAGAATAAAAAGCAAGTCAAAACTTCATGGGCTCCAGGAGGCAGACAAGACTAGTTCCACAGAGCATTTAGTGGCGACCCACATACTTCTTTCCCCATTCCCAAGCAGAATCAGGCCTGGGATGCAGGCAGAAAGGAGGAGGGTCATGTTCTGCCCCCTCCGCTACCTCAGATAGTTTCCTGGGTGTTCCAAGCAAGATAGTTGTTGTCCCTCAATAGGACAGTTAATTCACTAAGGACAGGGCCCCATCTCTGGCTTCCTTCAAAGCAGGGAGCTGCCCAGGAGTGAGAACAGAGCACGTCCTTACCAAGGGTGGAAGGAAACTGCCATGTGCTAAGCACCTGTGAGGTGCCAGGAAGAGGGTCAGAGCAGGTGCTCCATGTGACCCTCACAATAGCCCTGTGAAATAGGCCCATCACCCCCCATTTTACAGATGTAGAAACAGGCTCAGACAGGAGAATTCATCCATGGTGGCATAGCTAGTGAATAGGGGAACTTCAATTTGAAAACTCGGGGATTCTTGCTCCAGGCTCTGTCCACTGCCTCTGAAAGCCCAGCGATTTGCCATAGATGAGTATTCCAGCTTCCAGGTGGTTGGTCCAGAGCTCAAACAGTAGAGGCCCTTGAGCACGAGGGGCCAGCTTCCCAAGTCCAGAAGCCTGGGGCTAGGAGGCCTGGCTCTACAGCATTACTCAGTAATGTTGAGTGAGTCCTTTACCTCAGTGGTCCCCAATCTTTTTGGCACCAGGGACTGGTTTTGTGGAAGACAATTTTTCCAGACTAGGCGGTGGGAATGGCTTTATAACCTCCACCAGATGCAGCTTAATTGTCACTTGCCACTCATTGATAGGGCTGTCACGAGTCTACAAGAAATTTATTAAGGTCTCTGTGCAGTCAAATCTCTCTGCTAATGATGATCTGTTTTTGCAGTCGCTCCCCAGCACAAGCATCCCTGCCTCAGCTTCACCCCAGATTATCAGGCATTGGATTCTCATAAGGAGCGCGCAACCTAGGTCCCTTGTAGGTGCAGTTCACAGTAGGGTCCACACTCCTATGAGAATCTAATGCCTCCGTTGATCTGACAGGATGCAGAGTTCAGGTGGCAATGTGAGTGATGTGGAACAGCTGTAAATACAGATGAAGCTTTACTTGCTCCCTGCCACTCATCTCCTGCTGTGTGGCCTGGTTCCAAACAAGCCAGGACTGATATTGGTCCATGGCCTGGAGGTAGGGGACCCCTGCTTTACATTCTCCACACCAGGCACTGGAACAGTCCAGGATGGTTCTCCACCAGGGGGCAGGGATGAGCAAGCCATCTAGAAAGCCTGTCTGCAGTTCTGTGGAGGGGCTTCTGCTGCGAGGCTTTATCCCCAGCATGTAGGTCAAGACCTGGTGCATGGTAGGGCCTCTCTATACAATAGACAGGCAGAGGGCAAGGCCAGCTGATCCACCTTGTGAGAATTAGTCGTAGTCTCTAAGGTTCTGACCTCTGAGAGTGACTTTAAGTTCTGGGGAACCACATCCCCACTCCCTGAGAGACCTTTCACAGAAGGCCCATGAAGGTCAAAGAAATTGGGTCAGGATACTTCGAAGGGAGAAAATGCTTAGAAGTAATCTTGGAGGGGGAAGACCACATTAAAGGGAAAACCCAAGAGGGCAGGTAGGGGAAGACATGGAAATGGGCATTAAAAAGGAAAATGTGGACACAGTATACAAACCCAGCTAGCAGGACAGGGTCGGAGCTGACCAAGCTTAGCCTGGAGAAATCAGGGTTTTGGCAACGTTCTTGTCCAGAATCTGCCGTGGGTCTGCATTCTCTCCCTCAGACGTGGATTGGGGTTTTCATAAAAAAATAATTTGAGCCTGTAAATTCAGGCAGACCTTAGAGAATAAATACGGGTAATCAAGGCAGGAAGGAAAACACAACTCAAATGACTTCAAGAAAGTCTGTTTGGCATGTTTCTCTTCTTCCTCTGAAGCCCACTCCATGACCCTAGCTCTGTGAAGCCCCCTGTGACCCACAGACAGGGTGAGTGTGTGCCCCTCCTCTCCGGGTGCACAGAGAGACCACATAGCAAGCCCACCTCTCCACAGGCCCTCAGAGCACTAAGCTCACTGCACCCCACCTGTCTGTCCCATTGAACTGTGAGCAACTTGAGGATGCAGACTGTATGTTTCTGTCCCTCTATCTCCATGTGGAAAGGAATGTGAGCTCACCAAGACCCTTTGCACGTAAGCATCCAGGCTAAGGACCAGCCAAAGCAGCCTGCATGACAGGAACACAGCCTCTCCCAGGGTCGCAGACCTGAGGAGCACCTCTGTTCCGGAGGAACCGAGCAGCATGTTTCCCACACCCTGTACCACTTACTTGCCCTCCTTTCCCCAGAGCCAGCCTTTACCAGGCACAATCATAACTTGAGATAATTTGTTTAAAGCATGAAATCAATGTGTGATTTGTGATTTGTGAAGATTTCAAGCAATACAGAGTGCTGGTTTGAAAGAATAACACCCTTCAGGTGGAGAAAACAGCCCAGCTTTGGCAGCCCTGGTAGAAAAGGTGGGTCTTGCATTTACCCATGTGGAAGGAGGGGAAGACTGTCTGGAAAGAGTGCTAGGTGTGTGTGTACATGTGTGACAGGAGGCTTTGGGTTCACACACGTCTGTGGCTACCGGACCTGGTTCCTCGCCCTTGGGTTCCTGAAGCTCAGGGCCCTTGCTGACAGAAGGCCTGGAGTACAAGGAGCAGGTAAGGATTGTTCAGGAACATCATCTCCTCAGGCCCAGGGTGGCCAAGAGATGGGTTGTAAAATACCCAATGAAAGGTGAGGGCGCCTAGCAGTGAATGCTCCGGAAACCAGGCAGTGTGGCTTTTCCAAGCAGGTAAATGTCCTCATCTTTGCCCAGGTTGAGGTACATCACCATATTCTTCTCAAAGAGGAGTGGGTGGTAGGCGCCCATTGTGCAGGCACTGTCGAAGAACTTCTGGTAGTAGTGGCACACGTCAGTCTTGCGCTTGGATGGGAGGAACTCATAAATATCCACCTGGTCACACAACGTCATCATGATGATGATACCTGGGGAGGGCAGCAGAGGTTAAGTACTGCCTGACAACCCATCCCATACCTCGGAGCTCCGCTCAACGAGTCCCCGGTCATGGCCCCAAATTTGGGGAGATGTCTATCTGGAGTTTCTAGTTATTACTATGATTCCAACCTGAGTCCCTCTGGTAAGCCAAACTGGCAGGCTGTTCCTTGTGGGTTACTGAGCTGGATGCACCTTTGTATCCCCAGCACGTAGGCCAAGACCTGGTGCATGGTAGGCCCTCCCTAAACACTAGCAGACTGAAGGACTCTGTCCATCAGTCAGTGAATTTACCAAGGTGAATAAGCTGTACGAAGAGAGAGGACAAGGTGACTGAGAAGACAGTACTGAAGCAGGTTGTTGAGCTAGAGGTTCCCCCAAAATGGAGAAGTCCCCCATAAACCTGGCTTGGCAGATGGGAAAGCTTACCGCACCTATGCAAGAAGCAGGAAGCCCCAGGAGAGGCAGGAGCCTCCATGAGACGTAGGAAGTTCAAGGGAGTATTTAAACTAGGCACAGGCAGTCATCCTCTCTCTTGGTCATGTGGGTTCAAAGGGTGCATTTTGGATTAAGAGCTGGAGAGCATGGCAGCACAGATGAAGATGATGCTGGGAATTGCAGATCCTGCCTAGCCAAGCACGAATTACTGGGAGAGCCCCAGAATGCCAAACTGAGACCGCAGGAATGTTAAGCTTCAGACTTTTTTTTCCCCCCCTGAGAGAGGGTACCTCTGATGGGCATATTCTGAAACTGGCCTGATTTGGCAAAAGGGAGGCAGGAGTGTGCATTCGTGGGTGTTTTAAAGGGAGTAGGACTTAACTGCAGAATTCCGCCATTATTCCAAATCTGTATAACTTTCAAGTTAACAATGCCACCAAACTCTAGCATTGGGAGTCATGCTTCTTGGTGGCTGGCAATCAGGCCCACACATCTGTTTCAGAACTGTGTAGGCTGGGGTTCTGTAACAGTACCATCACACACACATAGTACTTTCTAGCACTTTCATATCCCAGAGGAACCTCTTAGATGGTGCTGTTTGGGAAAGGTGTTTCTTATTGTACTTGTAGGAAACAGTGTGGAGAAGAAGACTGTTCTCCCCTCAGCTGGGAGGAGGGACATTGGAACAGGAGCACCCTATGGTCTATGTTGATGCGCTCTATTCACTCAGGCAGGAGACTGGAGCCAAGGGGGTGGGGCTAGGTGGGTGTTCTCTGGGAGGCGGTGCAGACGCTGAGATGCAAGCCAACAAGAGGCAGGAGACTGCCACTACCACCCACACTTGTCCCCACCTAGCTCAGTCATCATGTGTAGGACACGTCCTTCTCTGGGCCTCAGGTACGTCATGTGCCTCAAGAGGGTGATCTACCTACTCCTCCAACCATGCAGGCTATTGTTAGGATGCAATAAGTTCATGGCTCTAAGACCCCCTTTTGTCAACCATAAATATCCCACTAACAGCAAAACAATAAACTGCTAGCAGTGACTTCGTTCCAGAAGAATCAGATATGGGGAGAGCCCTCCCTCTGCCCTCTGGCTGCCCCTGGTCCAATGAGGGAGGAAAGGCACCTCTGTGACTAAGGGGGCGTGTTGGCACAGCAGGGGTGCTTCTGGACATGACAAGACAGAGCACTTCCTATGAGCCAGGGCTCCAGGAAACCTCCTGGAGCACTGGGGTGGGGCCTAACAGAGGCTGTGGCCATGAGGGCTGGGCAAGAGACGAAGACCGCTGGTGGAGAGAGGGGGTGGAGTGGGGGTGTGTGGGGCAAAGCAGGGCAGTAGAGTGATGAGAAAATAAGTTCCCCACAATGCTTTCCCAACTAGTTCTGCTCAAAAGGACTCCAGGATGAGCCCCAGATGCACCCACCTAAAAGTTGAAGTGAAAAATATGAAGATGTGAAATGGGAAGAGGCCCATCTCGTTGTCTAAGGAGTACCTCTGATATTAAACATGTATTTGTTTGGTTACTCAGGGAACATCTACCAAAGGGCTATCTTGGGCAGGACACAGGAAGGATGAGTCAACCACTGTCCCCACCCTGAGGGAGTTTTTGGTCTAATGGGGTGGGAGTCACAGGCGCTGCCCTGAGGGATTTTGCATCTAATAAGGGAAGTAGATGGGCAGATCACACAATAGTGAGTGGCTAGGGCCATCAGGAGAAAGTGGTCCATGCAGGAGCCCAGAGGACAGAGCTGCTGTTCCTGTGCATAGCCTAGAACCCTGTGGACACTGCCCATGGTCCAGCCAAATTTCAAGTGAAAGGGAGGGAGGGCAGACATTCCACAAGGGCCAAGAGGACTAGAGAAAGCCCGAGAAGAAAGTGTGTAGCTACCATTCAAGACCCTCTGTGCTCTGGCACCAGCCCACCTCCCATCAGCTCCCACAGCTCTCGTCAGGGCTCCCAAACCCAGGTAAGCCTCACTGCTCATTCTATCAGGGCCACAGATAGGAATTCACTGGGGTGAACCATTTTTTGAAATTTTGAAAAAAGGATGATTGATTCTCTCTTTACTCTCAGATTTCAATATGGCTCAGCATGATATTATTACTGATCCTCTACTTAAAATTTTGATATTTCATTCCTGACATTTTGCATTAATTGTGATTTTTTTTAAAGATACTATATTAAGTACTATCTTATTACTGAACGTTTTGGTGCCTCTTTCAGCTGCAGCCTGATCCAGCCCTGTTCCTCCTGTGTTCCCACTTCCCCTCTTGCCTGTGCTTTCTTCCACTCCATCTCCACTTGCCAAACCCGCCCCTCTCACCAGCCTGACCCAAATCCACTCCTCGACGACCCTCTCGGACTGTCCACCTAGATGGAGTCCTCTCTCCTGTGGCACCAAGTGGTTGCTCCCTGCTAGCACAAATTGAATGTTGCCTCAGACAACTGACTGGATACTCTAAACAAAAGGTGTTGGGTGGGCTAGACAGCAAACCACGGCAGGGGGGAGGGAGACACGTCTCACCCACTGACTCGGCATCCTGAGCCTAGTCTGATAATATTGCCAGGGGGTCCGAACATCACAAGAAACACCATGCTAATAAAGGAGGTGGGGAGCCCTTGACACTCTATGTATCATTTCCACTATCTGGGAAAGAAAGCCTTTCAAACTGCGTATTCATCCCAAGGCCTAGAAGGGGGAGGAAGAGGGGGCCAACAGTGTCCAAAGAAAAAGCCTGTAAAACAACTTTGGCTAATTGCCTGCCTCTGGTCACTTAATGCTTACAGAAAGAGCCCATGACTCTGGGTACCTGCCTTAACTTTAATTAACTGGCTCCTGTCACAAACCTAGTTTGCAACAAGATGAACAAATAGGGTTTGAAGCAATAAGGATTCAGGCTAACAGACTCCACACATACCTAAGTTTGGGTAGTCAGGTGCCCCTGGGAAAGCTGGCACCACCTTTACCTGTCAATCAATATGTAACTTCTTCACCCCCATCCTGTCAGCTATTTAAGTCCTCAGAACAAAGGACCTGATCTTCTTGCTGCCCTTACCTTGCCATGCCCTGAACCTATGCCTTTCACCTCCTCCCACCTTAGCTAGGCCCATTCTCTTCCATGAGAACATATCACCAATAACCCCTGCTTGCATGCTAATAGACTTCCTGATCTGTAATTCTTTACTGCATCAACAAGAAGAACCAAGTTTCTCCCGTCACAAAAGGAATCCCTTATTAATCTCCATATCTTAGCTAGAACTTGGCAGTGTACAAACCCTGCAGAAACCTAGCAGCTGTTTGGTGAGTGAACAAATGAATGAATGAATGAGACCCCGGAAGGAAGCTAACCTCTCCTGGAAACAAACATGAGAGGTCTTTCCCCAGACGTGGACTCACCGAGCATCCCAGAGGATGGGGGATTTGGCTGAATCTCCTCTGTGGAGATTTCCTGAATGACATCCCACAGCTGCCAAGGCATCTGCGGTCTGAGGATGTAAAAGGGCTGATCAGGATGCAGCTTACGATAGCTCTTGTAGTTATCAAAGAATCTGTAGTCAGGATTCTGGTACCACTGAAAAAGAAGGAAATGGTCTTAGGAGAGAAATGGGCCAGTGCCCCTGCTGTCCCCAGGCAGTCATCCTTGTCTGAGGACACTGGGGGGAGGCCGAGAAGCACAAGACAGAATCCAGAGACACAGCCTCTTCCTAGGAACAGATTGCAGACCTCTCTTCCACATCACACATCACAGGCCTCACTTGACAGCAGGGGACCCACCATGTAGCCTGGTGGCCCTGGGACACCTTCAGGCCTTAAGATCATAGAATCTGGGAATGATATCAGTGCAGAAAGGGGACCTTGGCACCATCTGATCCCACTCTCATTTTTAAAGGGGTGAAAACTGGGACACAACTTGTCACAACTATGGGTTCAGAGTCTTTGTCCTGACCCAGGCAAATTTCAGTTTTAAGCTAGAGCAGTGTAAAACTGTAGAAACTGAGGTAGAGAGGGTGTCAAGGATCCCCAGAACCTATCAGCTATTGCCAGGTCCAACTTCAAAGTTCAGTGTCCTGAGAACAGTTCTCTCTGTCCTCCCTAAAGCCATTCTCCTGTGGTCACTGCAGCCCACATCAGAGAGAGAGGCCAGCTGTCATGCATGACAAACAGTGAGAGGGCCGTTCCGCAGAGGCTGAGAGTCCACCAGGCCTGAAACTCCCGTCCTCTTCCCTGAATGAGTTGGTGTTACAGATCTGGCCCTTTGCTTAGGAAAATGAGTCCTGGAGCAGGTGACTTTCCCTCTCCATACTACAGTTTCCTTGTGTGTAAAATGGGACCAACCATGTGTCTATCTACTTCTTCACATTGTTATGGGAGTAAAGTGAGCATCTGAAAACTCGAAGTGTAGAACAGGGATACTTCTGAACTGCCAGTCCAGGTGAAGTAGGGCACCCTGAAACTGAAACAGCCAGTCCTTGGGGATGGCCCCAGTCAGCCATGACTTGAAAAACCCAGGGAAAAGCTATAAGAAGACAGGAGACTCAATCGCTGTTTCTAAAGGACACCCACTTACCTTTGGGATATCTGAATGGTAAACAGATGGGTCCCACACAATTAGGATTCCTTCATTGTACAAACTGTCTTTGAGGAAGTGCTCTTCTGTGGTGACCAACTGCAAGAAGAAACAGGCAAGCTGTCACTTGGACATTTACACTGTTTGATTTGGATCACATCACAAGGACCACCTGAGGTCTCAGAGCCCTGTGAGGCTTCTAACTTTTCTTGCAGCACTTAACTTCAGTGAGAAGAAGGCAAAGACGCTGGCACTGTGTGGCCCCAAAGGGCATTTTGTCATAATCAATGACCATAGAGCAGAAGGTTCCACCTTGACTTTGAGATTACTGGGGCAAGGGCACAGTGAAAATGGTTTGCACAGTCCCCTGCAGTTATACCTCATCAAGGGGCCAAGAGGGTGAGGTTTAAAGTCAGAATCTCATATAGTCAAAATAATCTCTGGAAATCCTTTTAATCACTTATAAAGTCCAGTACATAGTATTTGCACATCATGATGGAGACGGACATAGCACCCCTCACGAGTCCAACACAGCCAGTGATCTCTGCAGCATTGGAGCGGGTCGCTGTGTCTGTGGTAGAGCACCAGACAAAGTCATCAGCACGTGTGCAGGGGCCATGGTATATGCAAAAGCATGCACCTCTGAACATGGGAATCTCACCAGGCTGGTAAGATGCTCGTGCGTAGCCTGCTCCTCTCCTCCCCCACATTCCCAGGCTCCCAGGCTGGCCTGCGTGCGGTAGTTAAGCCCAGCTGGGGCAAAATGTGACTCTCATAAGACTCCCAAGATGACTGTGCCAAATCAATTTTGCAAAATGTATTAACATCCTCAAAAAATGGTATGTATACACTTTGACTCAATAATTTCACATTTTTGGCATTTATCCTAAGAGAATCTAAATTTGAAGAGAAAGTGATGCACAGAAATATTAATTAAATTACTTATCAACTTAGGAAAAATGTGGCAGCAGCAGGTGAAAGATACTAGAATTGGATATAGAAAGACCTGAGTTCTTTTCTTGGCTTTGCCACTAACTTATCTGGTGATGGTAGGCAAGTCGGGTAATCTCCCTCAGCCTTCATACTCATCAGATGGGGTACAGGAGTGAATGAGAAAGACAGAAATAGGGCCCCAAAGCTTTACAGTGAAAGAAGCCAGGTCCCTCTTATGAACTCTGAAATATGAGATCAGCTGAGACATTCACCTTAAAAAGCAGGTAGGAGATGATGTTGCCTAGGTAGAAACTGAGAGGAACAAAGGACAGAAATCAAATCAACCAAGCCTGGTGATTTATAGCACTCAAGAGGATTAGAGATAACTGGGATTTTAAAAATGTCTCCTTCTAGAAGCCATAATCCCTCTCCAACAATTTTCTCAATATACAAAGCAGGAGGCCAAGGGCAGCAACTTCTGGCACCCTGAGACTTTCCTAGGACCTGTGGCTCCACTGTCATCAGAAATCTCAAGAGAGAGGCACAAAATTTTCTCCTTTCCAATAAAGGATCACAAATAGCAATGATGACAACAAATGTAATTTAATGGTGCTCATTCCAAGTCAGATATTTCCATATATTATCTCCATTCATTTTTACAACAGCCCCAGGAGGCAATTATTAATATGCCCATTTTTGTAAATAAGGAAATGGAGATGTAAGTAACTTGCCCAAGCCAAGTTAGCAAGTAAGCTGGGGAGTCTGAATTCGAGCCCTTTTGACTGGCACCAGAGTCCACATTTCTAATCTACGCAGAGCACTGCCTCGTACAAGGGGGGTGGGATGGACAGCCTGGCTCTTCAAAGAAACAGCAAAGAAAGCATGTGACAAGGAGTATGAAAGTGTCATGAGTATTTTCCTTCTTGACTGACTTGTCATGTGTCACAGCTGAAGATCCACGAGGGACTAAATACAAATCCACCATTTTCTGATGGGTAAACTGAGGTCCAGAGAGAAGAGAGACTGTCTGAGGCTTCAAGGTAAGTTTGAGGCGCAGCCAGGGCCAGAGGTCAGCTCCTGCCAAAGTCTTTTCTGTTCCCACAGGGCTACATCCATAAACCACAAGATATGGAAATAAACCAACACACTATCAGGATCTGAGCTACCCCCAATCCTCACTGCGCCCAAAGGGGAAATGATCATTCACTTGGGCTACTTGAGGCAAATGGAAACATAATTCATAAAACTGAGAAAAAGGGGGAGATAAATGCTAGTTTGACCCAAAAGGGGAAATAGAAAGTGGCCAGGGCTGGGATCTGGTAGATAAAAAGGGAAGAAGCCAACAGGCACCCCTCAATCTTAAATAGACATGACTCTGAACTTACCACATTAATTCTGGCAGCCCTTAATTCTGGCAGTTCCTCAGAACAAAAAAAGCCTCAAAACTGCTCAGGGATTTGGGAGACTGTTTTGAGTCTAACTCACTGTGGTCTTAGGTAGGTCACTCCCACTCTCCAGGCCTCAGGCGCCTTCTTTAAAGGACACTGCCATCCTAACCAGGTGATTAGCTGTGCCCAGAGAACATCTGTTTGTCTTTTTTTTTTAAATGCAGCAGACGGGACTTGGGAGAGAATAAAGCTACTCTCAAATGCACCTGTACTTATCCACAGGCAGAGACTGGCCCGAGTTCAGGGAACCCTGGGTTCCTTATGATGAGGAGAGTAAGTCGTTGCCAGAGCAACAGATCCCCCAGGAACACCTGCCAGGAAAAGGCTACACCAGGGAGATAGAGTGTTACTATTTTAGTAACCTGTTTCAAGTAACCTTTCCAGTCATTAAGTAAGAAATGTTCACTGCAAAAAGTTAGAAAATACAAGAATATACACACATATCTATATATATATGAAAAGAAGAAAACGATTACCACCCATAATTGCATTCTTCAGATACTAACATTGTGAATATGTTGGTCTTTTTCCCTCTTATGGACTAAACTGTGTCCCCTGCCTCTCAAATCCTTATGTCGAAACTCTCACCCCAATGTGACTATATTGGAGATAGAGTCTTCAGGGAGGTAATTAAGGTTAAATGATATCATAAGGATGAGGACCTTCAACTCACAAGCCTGATGTCCTTATAAGATAAGGAAGAGACACCAGAGAGCTCTCTCTCCCTATGCATACAGAGGAAAGGCCATGTGAAGACAGACAGTGGGCAACTAACTATCCATGAGCCAGAAAGAGGTTTCGACTTTGACAGCACCTCGGTCTTTTACTTTTGGACCCCAGGACTGTGAGTAAATAAATCTCTGTTGTTTAAGCCACCCCATCTGTGGTATTTTGTCCTAGCAGGCTTGGGAAACTAATACACCTTCCACGCACATGCGTGCGTGCGTGCGTGCGTGTGTGTGTGTGTGTGTAGACATTGACGGATCTTAACTACAGTCCAGACTTGGTGGTTTTGTTCAACTCACACAAGAAACCAGGTCCACGTCTTCTCATTTATTCCTCACAATATTTCCAAGGCCTAAACAGGCATGAAAAGGAAACTGTGAGGGGTTATGTAATTGCCCAAGATCATGCAGCGAGGTAGAGATGGAGCTGGGATGCAAACCAAGGTCTGTCTGATCTTTTCCCACTATTCCAGGCAACCTTCATTCAAAAATGCCACGTGATGAGAAAACAAGGTGTGTGCTCTGGCTGCCAGATTTGCAAATTTGCCAGAGTTGAAAAGTGAGTCAGCGCTATAGGAAGACAGACAAAAGGGGGTCAGGATCTTGAGTAGAGATTAAAATTATCTGGAGGATCTGAGCCTTAAGAGAAGGCCTGACCATTATAAGCTGGACATGAGGTGTTCTCACAGAGAGAAGGGCACCACATATTGAAGCCCCCCACAAACTCCCAAGGAAAAGGGCCTGTAATTCTACCAGATGTCACAGGAAGTCGTCAAAAGAACTAAAAAGTATTAGGGGAAGTAAATGTTGGAAAGTACGTAATGTCCAAGCAAAAGATATTGATGGAGTAATCTATGAAATTTATCCACAAAGGAGCACTATTCAGCTATAATAAAGAATGGGATTTCTATGAACTGGTATCATTTCCAGGAGACACTGGAAAAAAATCAGAGTGTAAAGAATATAGTCCACTATATTTTGTGTAAGAAATTAGAGGAACTTAAATACACTGATTTGTCTTTACAAATAGAAACACAACAGGGTAAAGTTGGCTGCCCGCAGAAGTGGTGGTGGTACAGGGTGGTACTATACCTTTTTGTATAGTTTAGAATTTTGGAAGCATGTTAATACTCTGCACGTTTTAAAAAGAGAAATGAAAAGAAAAATCTAAAACTGAAACAAGCAGTGGCTGGTGTGGCTCAGTGGATTGAGTGCTGGCCTGCGAGCTGGGAGGTCACCACTTCGGTTCTGTCAGGGCACATGCCTGGGTTGTGGGCCAGGTCCCCAGTTGGGGATGAGAGGCAACTGATTGATGTTTCTCTCTCTCTCTTTCTCTCTCCCTTTCCCTCTCTCTAAAAATAAATAAAATCTTTAAAAACAAAACAAAACTGAAAAAAAATGAATACAATTGAATTTCAAATGAATCCAATGATTTCGGTGAAGAGACACAGAGGGGCTCATCCCGGTAACTTAGGTGCATATAACTTGACTATGTAACCTCAGTCTTGGGCAGAGTGTGGAGAACTCCGAACAAATCCTGAACTCTCTTTAGCAGGTTTGTTTTATGTAGAGATATGCGATGCCATTTGCAAACTAGTTTAGGTGTGTAACAGATTTGAGCAAACAGATAAACGTGCTGCGGTTGGTTAGAAGCACGATTGTCACTGTGAAAGAAGGGGCAGTACAAATGTAGCATGGGGAAGGCAAGACATACCTTTACGTGGATAGACTTAAATTGAAGATATCAATTTGAGTCTATCATTTCTGAAAAAGGCATGTTTGCATGTATCTATATAGATGCATACACACACACAGGTATATATGTATGTATATATGTGAGTGAGAACATGTGGATATGTATTGTGTATGTAGAGGTGTATATGTGTGTATGTGTAGGTACATGCATATAATTCCCAGGTCCATCTGTGAAAAGGGCCAAAAAGAAGACACCTTATTAGGCAGAACACACCTATTGCCCAGATAATTGGTTCCTATACCAGTTTTTTACTTCAAGGAACCAGGGCTCCTCGGAAAATATTATAAATCTCAGAGGTAGGGTAGAATAGTATGGAGAAATAAAACTACCCTGTATCTCTCAGGGCTCCTGAAAAAAAGCCCTGGACTCCTGAAACTCTTCATTTACCATGAGAATAAAATCTGTAGCTATTTGCCTGGTTAATTGCTCTGTTTTGATTCAAAACATTATAAAACTTTTCCTATCTCCCCAAGAAACCAAATGGTTATAGCCCACATTATATCTAAAATAATCCAAGAATCTAGGAGGAAAGAGGCCCAGGAGCTTAGAAACATCTCTAGGTGAGTTCATATGCCAAAGGGCTGGAGTAAGAAGGGGATACTTTCAGGAGGAAAACAGGATAGTTACCTCCTGCCTTTTACAAATGGTGGGGCGGGAAGGAATCACTTATTTGTTGTCCCTTGTATATGAGGGCTGTCCGGAAGAAGTCCAGCCATTGTTAATATAACAAGAATGGTTTGCATGACATCGATGTAACCTGGCAGTCAAGGAGAGTGGACTGGAATGCACATGCATGAACAATGACAACCTCACTGCTCTAGTCAGTGGGGGCGGTAGATGCCATTGAGTGAGCATGTGTATTGTGTGGCCATCACATTAAAAATGACTGAGTGAGCAGAGCAACAAATCTGCATCAAATTTTACATTAATCTTGAACATTCCTCCACAGAAACTACTGGGGTGATTTAGAAGGCTACAGCTATGGGCAACTGGTGATTGGCAGCTTCATCATGACCACACCCTGCTCATGCATCACATCTCATGCAGAGTTTTTTGTGAAACATCAAATCACCCAGGTGACTCAAGACCCCTACAACCCAGATTTGGCACCCTGCGAATTCTGGTTTTTCCCAAAACTAAAATCACCTTTGAAAGGGAAAAGATTTCAGACCATTGATGAGATTCAGGAAAATATAATGAGGCAGCTGATGGTGATTGGGAGAACTGTGTGAGGTCCAAAGGTGCCTACTTTGAAGGGGACTGAGGCATCATTGCCATATACATGATGTTTCTTATATCTTGTATCTTCTTCAGTAAATGTCTCTATTTTGCATAGTACATGGCTGAATACTTCCTGGACAGGCTTTGCATAAGCACAATGTTGCACAGCAGATCTCTAGAATTAATTCATCTTCTGTAACTGAAACTCTATACCCATTGAACAATTCCCCATCTCTCCCTCACCCCAGCCCCTAGCAACCACCATTCAATATCTGTTCCTATAGAATATTACTCAGCCTCAAAAAGGAAGGAAATTCTAACATATACAACAACATGGATAAACCTAGAGGACATTGTGCTAAATGAAATAAGCTAGACACAGGACAAATACTGCATGATTCTACTTATATGAGGTATCTAACATAGTCAAACTCAGAAAAAGAATACACACTGCTTTGCACTGCACCTTTAGTGACTTTGTGTGTGTAGGTGGGGGAAGAACAGGGTATCTTTTCTCTTCAACTAAATGGAAGGTCTTTGCCTCCTCTCACTCTTACCAGGCATGGTCTATGGGCATTTATTTGTTTGACTGAATGGAATCTGGGCAGCTGGCTGCACATCTGATGGATGGGCCACACAAGGAAAAGACTGAGAGCAGCTCTGACTTGTTAAAAAACCACTTTTGACCCAGAGCTTGAAATAAGCTGAGTCCAGTATCAAGTCACAGCTGCTTCTCTGGTTTCAGAAAATATCAGCCACCTAAGTTGTGTCTGTTAGTCAAAATCAAGAAGCCCTGGAACTCGTGATATGATACCCGTCGTGTCTAAAGTGCAGCTCCCAAATCATGATGCTAAAGTACTATATCAAGGGGGTTCCATGAGAATTACCCAGCTCCCCCTTGCAGTGTTGAGATCTGCTATTGATAGAAACCACCCACCACCTATCTGGACTGCCTGTCAACACTGTGAGAAGAAAATTTTGGAGCTTAAAAGAAAACTTACGGGATTGAAAGCACTGCTGTCAACAAAGCAAGACCCAAATCCATGGCTATCACATACTCTCTACACTACCCAAAGCAACTGACATAAATTCCTTTTTTATTATGTATTGGGGTAACATTGGTTAATAACATTGCATAAATTTCAGGCGTACAGTTTTACAACGTAACATCTGTGTGAAGAGGCTAAGGGGAGTCAAATAGTATTCAACAGTGGAGGTAGACTGGTCTTCGGGTGGTGAGCACACACAGACTGTGAGCCTCAGTGCTCTCGTTTAAGACAATGGTTGACAATCACACCTCCGTGGTTGTCATAAAGACATGCATGGCCCTTAGACTGTAGAAGTGTTTAATAAGTAGCAATAGCTATTATCTCAGGATAAGATAATATCCCATTAACTGATCTGAGAATGTCTGGTTCAAGTCCAATTAGCACACATTAGGCACAGGACCTGGGTTTTCTCTCTCCAACCTGTACAAGAGCTTCCAAAAAAGCCGCTGGGCCTTCTTGTCCCACTGTCTCTTCTGTCCCACTGCCTCAAGGCTACTGGGCACAACAGGGGCTCAGCCGAGTCTCAAGAAACCTTCTTACACTTAAATCAGAAGTGAATTTATTTAAAGACACATTTAGCTGCATATGGTTTTCCTGTTGACTCTCCTAACAACATGTGACACATGCATGCCTGAATAGGTCTGCTGAAACTTCACAGTATGAGACCAATCTCTATAAAAAGCTACCTTCTCAATAACAAAACCACCTTTTTTTTTCCATTGCCTTGTCTCAGCCCAGATGCACAAAAGGCTCTCTCTTGCCATGCGAGGGAGGTGGGGTGCTGAACAGACGCAGGCCCAGCCCCCGTCAGAAGAGAGCTGCCGTCAGGGGGACCTCTCCACACAAGAAGAGAACGAGCCAGTCGCTGGCAGAGTTTACCACAGCGACAGCTATTCCATCAGTGACTTCTGGGTGCCAGCTGCTTTCTATGTGCAATGGTGGGACTCACTTGGCTCATTCATAGAAACAGACACAGAATAGCTGGGGTAACCAACAAGGCAAAAGATTGAGAGGCCAGACAATGAGAAAGGGCAATGATAGAAAGCTGTCAGTCACAGATCAGTATCACAAGAAGCACTGTCATGGAGCTGCCTATGACAAAAGTGTTAAAGGAACGGCCCACAGGTGTAGGGCCACTAAGGAAGGAGAGGAAGGAGGGTTGGTGTGTCTGAAGAAGACTGGGAAAGGCTTTCTTGAGAGTGGATAGTGTGGTCACCCTCCCCTCAGCCCTGGCAGAGGGAACACAACACTCTGGCGGTGCAGGAAAAAGAGCTGTACTCGTGGGAAAGCTGCATGGTCTACAGCACACCCTTTCTCTTGATCAGCTTCTGAATCTACAGGAGCTGCTTTACAGCTCTGTGAATTGCAGCCACCTATAGACAGGCTGATTCAATCTTGCCCAGTAGTTTCACTGACGCCCCCCTTCCTTCCCACCTAAGAGAAAAACTTTCATTCCTTTATTCAGAATTTGTGCTGTTTTGACTTTTACTCTGAACTGGTTAGAACATCTGCCTGGTTCTCTCATGTGAATAAAATAGATTGTTTAACCCATGTTCATTGTTATATCTACATGACATTACATTTTTCCTAAAAATTATCCTTTAACAGATGTCCTATCTCCCTTCTGCCGGGCATCTTCCAAGTGGGCCCAAGCCAGCTGACTTTCCCTGCTGAAATTCAAGAGGCCCCTTTGCCTGGGATTGGAAGGCACAGTGATTTCCCAACAGACACAGGCAAGCTTCACCATCCTTTACAGAGCACTTGCTGCTGCGTCCCAGCTTCTGAGTGAAATGCCCCGTGCTCAGTAACCTGATTTGATCCTCCAAAGACCCTGCATGGTAACTTTTCTTATTCCCCTTTACAAATAGGGGAACTGAGGCTCAGAAAGATGAAGCAATCACTCACATAGGAAGTGCTTGCTCCAGTCACTCACATAGGAAGTTGGGAGGGAGGCATTCAGTCAAAGTCTGTCTCTGAATTCCCAGGCAACCTTACCTTGTCTTTAAATAAAGTTCCAGAATCTTTGTAGGATGGAGATTTAGTTTCTCACTAAACTCCACGAGATGCCCAAGAAGCGAGCAGCCTCCTCAGTCGGAGAGAACCCCCAGTGGTCCTCCACATTCCCTCTTTATTGCTGCTGCCTACTAATCACACTGCCCCTGGTCGAACAGAGCTTGGCCTCTCTCTGAATCCATGCTCCCCGACCTCAGTATGGCCAGCATGGCCTGGACCCCTGCCCCATTCCACTGGTATACTCCTTCCTCCACTCTCCCCAAAGACAGTTTCAAACCTTGGCTTAAACCTCCCCTACTAAAACCTCTCTCCCCCTCAGCCTCCGGCCAACAGGGCCTTGCAGCCCACTTTGCAGAGACAACAGAAGCCCTTCCAGGCTTCCACTACAAACCGCCCCCAGCTACACCCCTCCCACCCTTCCTCCTTTGGGCTCCATCCTGCTGGGGTTAATCCTGGGCAGGGCTTTTGATCAAGCCCCTCCACCCCTCCCCTTACTTCTGTCCTCTTTTTAATATGCTCCGTTTTTCCTCACTGAGTTAATTTTTTTACTGTGGTAAAATATACATAAAATGCGCCACTGTCACCATTTTTAAGTACATGGCTCAGTGGCATTAAGCACAGTCACATCGTTGTACAGTCAGCACCACCATCCATCTCCAGGGCTTTTCATCTGCCCACACTGAAACTCTGCCCATTAAACAACAATTGCTCCCTCCCCCAAAGGCCTGCTTTCTGTCTCACTGCACTGGCGACTCTAGGTACCTTACAGACGTGGAATCATACAGTACTCTCCCTCTTGTGACTGCCTTCCCACGGACTGTTGAACACACTGAATTCTCTACAACCTAAAAAAATAAAAACAACAAAATCTGGCCCTGGGCCCCTTAACCCTCTAGAATGACTGCCTGATTTCTCTCCTGCCCTTCAGAGCCAGACTTCTTTTTTTTTTTAAAGTAACTTTTATTTATTTACTTATTTTTATTTAATCTTATTGTATTTTTTCCATTACCATTTAATTCCCTTATACACCTTTCCCCCTGCAATCACCACACTGCTGTCCATGTCCATGAGTCCTTTTTCCTTTTTGCTCAATCCCTCCACCTCCTAACCCTGCCCCCAACCCATGAGCTGCCATCCTGCTCTCCATCTATGAGTCTATCCCCATTTTCCTTGTTAATTCAGTTTGTTCATTAGATCCACGTATGAATGGAATCATGGTATTTGTCTTTCCCTGGCTTATTTCTCTTAGTACAATGTTCTCCAGGCCCACCCATACTGGAGCCAGCCTTCTTTAAAGACCTATCCACACCCCCCCCCACACACACACACACACTCAGTCCTCCAAACACTCCCAGTGGGCTTCTGGCTGGCCTCAGCACTCTCCCGAAGAGCTGTTGGTAAGGCCACCAGTGGCCTCCATTTTGCTAAAGAGAGAACAATGTTTTTCAACCTTCATGTCAACTGGTCTCTCAGCAGCATCTGATAGTGCTCTGTCTTCACTCCCTGCATAGGACTGGTCCTCACCCCTCTCCAGACTTTTGTGCTCTCATTTAGTCCCGCTGCTTCATTGCCACATAGATATAGACAATTCATAAACTCTCACCTCCAGCCTAGACCTCTCCATGGAACTCCAGTCCCATTTACACAACTGCCTACTTGCCACCTCTTCACAGATATCTGAAAGGAAGCTCAGATCAACCATGACCAGAACCACATTTTTTATCTCTACCCTCCTCTTTGACCCTAGCTCTCACAGCCCAAAACTTCTTCAATACTTCCAATCTCAAGGACTTCTAGCCAGCCAGTCACACAAACCAGGAACCCATGACACCCGTGGCTGCTCTTCCTTCACCTCCTACACCCAATCCAACACTAAAGCCTGTTGACTGGACATACCAAATAGCTCCTGAATCCAGTCTTTTTTCAAGTTCACCTTCATTTCTACTCTGGTGCAACTACCAGCATTTCTAGTTGAGGGGTCTCCAAGAGCCTCCAAACTGTGTATCTCCACCCACTGTAAAACTTCAGATCAGACGGAAGCCAGGGATGTTTACAAAATGCAAGTCCAACAACATGGATGGATATTCATAATATCATACTAAGCAAAATGTCAGATGCAAAAAGTCAAGAGCCTATGATTTGATTTTAGTCATACGTGGGGTACAACACTGAGAGCAACAAACAAACAGACAAGACAAACAAACAAAACTCATAGACACAGACCAAACAGTATTGGTGGTTACCAGAGGTAAAGGGGGTAGAAAAGGGTAAAGAGAATCAAAAATATGGTGATGGAAGATTTAACTTTGGGCGTTGAACACACAATGCAATATGCAGATGATACATTACAGATTGTGTACTGAAACATATATAAGTTTACTAACCAATGTCACCCCAATAAATTTAATAGAATTAAAAATACTCAAATGCAGCCCCATGGCTTGGCACCTTCTTACCTTCAACCTCATTTCTCAGCACACACCCACCTCCCACCCCACATATACCCATCTCCTCCTGGGCCCTTGTGCCCCTGGTCCCTTCCATACGGCCTACCTACACTGTTGCTTCTTCTTGAAAAGCTCTTATCCTACCCTTTGTGTCTTCTCCTTCTCCTCCTACACAGCTAACTTTCACCTCCTTTTTCCTGACTTCCTTGATTATAGAAAATTTCCTTCTTATCGGTTCTGGTAATGCCCTGACCCTCCCCTTCATAGTACTTTATCGCAACTTTAAATGTCTTCATATGACTATTTGATTGTGTCCGTTAGCAACAGGGCCAAGTCTGCTTTGCTCACCACTGTATCCTCCACATCCATCTCAGGGTCTGCACTCATAAATATCAGAGTAGCTAACATTTACTGACATATATGCCAGGCTCTTAGTGCTTTGCATGGATTTTTTCACTTATCCCTCAGAACAACTCTGTCTGCACAGAAGAAATTTTACCTGAGAGTTCATCAGGCGAATGGTGGTCTTTGTGCCCACATCCTTTTGGAAGTTGGCTGTGGGCGCCCCATTAAACCTCAGGACTGCATCATGATCATCTGTAAACCACAAGGAAACAAGAGGTAATGAGTACCACCAACACGTAAAAAGAGAGAAGTTGTGGAGGGAAAGTGGGGAGGCAGAAGGAGAATGTTATTTTACAAGCTTTATTCCATCCTGGCCTATAGGAAGAAATTACCATATTTGTATGGTGTAATTGGATAAGTTCATAGACAGAGATGACCACCTGTCTGCCTGGACACTGTAAGGGCTCAAGAGGTTCATATCATGGCATTCCTAAAATCCTTCCAATAATACCAGTATGCTTAGGTACAGTGGAATGAATCACGATTCCAATTACCAAAAAAGCAAAAGCAAACACTCTCTTGGTATAACCAAAGGGTCCTACTTCTATCACTGTCAGAAAAATAAAGATGCTACCATAAGTTTGGTCTAACCTAGGAATGCAAAGCACCCCATAGCACCCTTAAAAGCTTGCAGTGCTCAGCAAATGGGAGGGATTCACTATGGCCACCAAGACCACCCTCCAGGGGATCCACTTAGGAACTTGAAGCCCAGGTATTATCACAAACCTGGTGGTGGCAGAGATGGAACGAAAGGTCATCTAGCTAAACTAAACCTCATTATTTTCTACTTAAAAAGCTCTTTGTCAGAAACAATGTCCTAAATCCAGCCAAAATCAAACAGACCATCTTACAAAATCTACTCACTCCCTGGAGTTCATGAACTCCTGAACTGGAGTTCATGCAGCTGTTTAAGCAGAGTTTGGAAGACTTGGAGATGTTTACTGGCATTGACCAATTCAATGGGGGAGAAAACTGATGACTTTTAAGATCCATCCCAACCCCAACTGTGATGCTATGAGAGTTCATCCCAACCTTACTTGATCAAGAAAGTTTGGGTTCACCACTGAAATCTACACAGAAATGGAGCTCAGCCCAATCCTCTGTGGTTCTATTTCTGCATGTGGGTTTATTTGGGGTGCTTCTTCATCCACAAAGGTGGCATCAGGGGGGAGGGGGTGGGGTGGGCATTTGGCTTAAAGCAAGATGATCTGAAAGGAGAATACCCACAGAATTAAGGAATTAAAGCCTCCTTCTTTATTTCAATTCCAATGTGTATATGAAATCTCAGGAATCTAGACATCTCTTTCACAAGAACTACCCTATGCTCAATCTTTGGACAACATCTTATAAAAAACATGTGCATAGTCCAAACTATCAGTTTATAGGGCAGGCACACTGAACTTCAAATAGAAGAAGAGGTATATCTTTACACAAATCAGATAGTAATAAGTTTTGTCAGAATCAGCCCTGGTTTCACAAGTGATCAGTAGCAATCACACTAGAAATGCAGATCATCAGAAATTTCACTTAGTCAACTGTCCTGTTTCACAGGTGAATAAATGATTTACCTGAAGGTCCCAATAGGAAAGAATGACAAGCTCAAATGGAGTACTAATTTAGAATTGAATGAAAGGACTATTTAGAAAGTCGTAGGTAGAGTTTAAGGAAATCAGCAAAGAATGGAGCGACACTAGGATTAGTGGCAGCAAGAGGCCATTACAACCCCTGAAGCTAAGGTGGCAACAGGAGCAGGCCACCTGTTGGGAACTGTGGCCTTTAGGAGAATATAGCTACTGCTAATGCCTGTCAGCAAGAAAGGAATCAATACCCCAACCTCTCTTTCCTTCTTTCTGCTGACTTCTAGGCTCTGAAGGGAAAAGGGAGATAGCAAGGACTGTTTGAAAAGAGCTGAGGCTGTCAGTCAAGAGAAAGAAGCAGCCTATAGTTCCTACACCAGGAGAGGCCCTGGTGACAGGAAGCCCCATCTCGCTCCCCTTCTTCTTCTCAGCTTCATACCAGCGACTCTGTCGTCCAGTCCCCAGTAAACGCCAGAGGGGCAAGAAAGCTCACAGTACCAACTTTCAATTTTCCAGGGCACAGAGTCAGATAGAAAAAGACAGAGTGGATTTAGAAGGGCAAAAGGAGAACCCCAGCACAGGAGGCTGAGAATAGGTCCTCAGTGTCCACCATAACAGAGGAGAATTTTTTGTTCATTCAACAAATACGAATTAAGCACCTACTCTGCCAGGCACAGTTCTAGGTGCTGAAGACAATGAAAGTGGGCAAGAAGGACAAGGGCATTGGCCATGGAGATCTCGTAATACTGCAAGGAGAGAAACAGTAAAGAAATACAACAACCTATACTCAGGATAATTACTCATTGTAATTAATACTTTGACACAAATAACCTGAGCTGTGTAACAGAGACCCTGTGGAATCTCCGTTAGATAGGGCAGCGATTTTCAACTGGTGTGCTGCAAGAATGTTTAAAACATGCAGTAATACCTGGCTATTTCAGGGGCATGGACCTCTGTTCCCTTAGATTGTCAAATAAAAAAATGACAGCAGTCAACACAACAACAGTCTTCCACTGTGAATGAATCAAAATTGTAGCTATTTTTTTTGTCAGACTGGCAAAAAATATATTTTTGGGTGTGCTGCAGAATTTCAGTAATTAGTTTAGGTGTGCCACGAGATAAAAAAGGTTGAGAATGGCTGAGATAGGATGATGATTCAGGGAATGCCTCTAGGCTGGCACCCAAAGGGTGGTCAAGCCTGGAAAAAGCCCAGGGAAGCACATTTCAACCAGAGGACACGAGAGTGTCAAGACCCAAAGAGGGCAAGGACTTGGCTAGAGACAAGTGAGCGGGAGGAAGAAGAAGAAAAGATGCAGTTACAGAGGTTGGCAGGAACCAGGCCACACAGGCGGTGGAGGTCAGGTAGGAAGTTTGGATTTGATTCTAAGTGAAAAAAAAGTCAATCATAGACGACAACTTCAAAACAGGCTGTTAAACTGGGCTATACGGAAAGGGAACAGGAGCCTTACTTGCCAAGCTTCCCTTTGCTACTGAAGGCTTAAGAGCTTTAAAACTCAAACAGAACTCCAGGAAATAACTAAGAGAAATCCATAGCTACCAGCATGCCAGCAAACAAGCCTTGCAGGGAGGAAGGTTGTAGAAGACAGATGTCTCCACTTCTCTTTAACTTAGCATTTAGAGAGCAGAAAAAGATGCAAATTGGAAAAGGAAAATTCACCATTATATATGTGCAGGACATAACTGCATGCCTAGAAGATTCAACAGAATCAGCTCTTTAGAAAATTCATAAATATCCTTATAGCCTGTGAGAACCCACATCCCAGCCGAACAGGATTGTCTGTGATGCCCAAGTGTACTCTGCACTTTTTCCCATGCAGCCTTTGCTTCTCTTGCTTTTGCCTCAACTTGAATACTGTTTTCCTTTCCTCTAGGAGAGCAAGTAAGCAAGAATATCAAGGAATTTTTCTTAACCTGACAAGGGACATGACATACCAAAGATTATTATAAAGCTACAGTCTCTATGAGGCACAAGAGCAGAAGGGCCAAGTATGAAGGCCTTTACGTCAGTGACTAGCTTTCAAGTCTCAATCTGTTGTTAACCAGTTGTGTAGTCCCTTTATGTCTCAATGCTTACTTAGCTCATCAGTAAAATAGGAACAATAATAATACCTACCTCCCAAGATTGCTTGGGAGACGAAAAGAGAAAGCAAGGCATGTTAGGTACACAGCAAGTACACAGTAAGCATCACTCCTTTTGGTTGTAACATTTAAAAAATATGCTATTTTTAGAAATGAAAATTCATCAAATCTAAGATACTTTATGTGTATACCCATTGAAAATGACTGGGCCCCACCCCCACATTGGCTGGTTTGTGGGACTGCTGGAGACACAGCATATTATTACAATCCTCTGGTAAACAGTTTTGCAATGGACAAAAAAAAAAAAAGCCATAAAGCTATTTTAATTTGGTCTTCTCATCTCATTCCTGAGGATATTTCCACTTGGGAGAGAAGGAGTAGTCACTTATGTTATCTCCCCCAAAACTGTGTCAGCCGTACTGTTTGTAAGAGCAAATCATTTGAAACCACCTGTTATGTTCAATAGCTGGGAATAGGCTAGAGAAATCTCAGTTATAGTGGGAAGTTTATGGGCCTGGCGTGCTGCCTGGTACTCATAGGCCTTCAACAAAGGGCCTTTCCTTTCCCTTCCCTTCCCTCTTTGTAGTCTATGTTCCCATTTAGTATTGTTGATGAATCCATGAATGAATAAAAGACTAAATGAATGAACTCTTTAATTAAACTAGATGCCCAGAGCATATACTCTATAAAATGCAGAACATTTAAAAACTAACATGCAATTTTTTTTATGTCTCAGAATCAAAGTCCTTCTGTGGGAATACATATTTAATATTATAACTGCAGTCTATAGAAAAAATATTATTTTAATTAAAGTTTTGTTACATCATTCCAAACTTTTACAGAGTGCATAAAAAAAAATAGCATAGTTCCAATTCACAAAGGTATCAGACTTTGCCTAAACTTCAACACAATTCCAGCCAGGCAGACACTGATAACTTGACATAAAGAAGAGAATCTGCTAACACCTGGTATGTCCCAAACATTACCATGATAGAGCAAAAATGAGAAAGAAAAAAAGTAACTGAGTTCTGTTATGGGCGAACAAAAACCAGCCACATGTAGTTTCTAGAAAACACAGTCCAAAATAAACCAAAAAGGCAAAAGTAGAGTTGGGGCTGGTTATCTTGGCAGCTTTTATTAGTAAGTGCTGCCTACTTGGGGAGGTACAAAATGTGACCTCATCATTTCTTTTTGCTCTAGAGAATCCAAGTTGAGTCTACTTTTCTTCTTTTGAGAGCCTGTGCTTGGTTTCAGACCATTTTTCCTGGCAGTCATAGGCAAGAAATAAAAAAGGAGAACATGACCTCACCTGCCCCGGTACCTTCCAGAGCCTGACAGAGAGCAATGCTTCCTGTGCTTTGTTTTCTTTAGCCTGATTCATTTCACAATAATGAAAAACACATTCTTTCAAAATAAGGGAACTATGGAATCTTAAGCAAACCTGTAACTCTGCATTGTACACAACAAGGGTGAATAGACCTGCTATCTTTATTAACTACAAAAGATTTCAAGAAACTCAAATTGATATATTCTGACTAGTGAGTTTTAACCTTTTGGGGGTCACATACTCCTCTAAAAATCAACTAAAAGCTATGAACTTTCTTTCTAGAAAAATGGACAGATCTACTTACACGCATACACATATATTATACATATCCAACTCATAGATATTTTGCACACAATTTTAGGGATTCATGAGTCCCCCTGAAGGTAGTCCACAGCACTCAAATTAAGAATACTTGCCACTTTTTGCAGGTGACATGGACTATCTAAAGAGAACCCTAGAGATTCCACTAACAAACTATTGAAACTGATAAATCAATTCAGTAAAGCAGTTAGGATACAAAATTAATTTCAGAGACTGGTTGCATTTTTATATACCAATAATGGCTATCAGAAAGAGATATTAAGAAAACAATCCCATTCACATTTGCATAAAAAATACTTGGGAATAAATTTAACCAAGTAGGTAAAAGACTTTTACTCGAAAAACTGTAAGACATTGAAAAAAGTTGAAGAAGATACAAATAAATGCAAGCAGATACTATACTTATGAATAGGAAGAATTAACATCATTAAAAGCTTCCATACTACCCAAAGCCATCTATAGATTCTGTGGAATCTCTATCAAAATACCAATGGTATTTTTCACAGAACTAGAACAAATAATTCTAAAATTTATATGGAACCACAAAAGACCTCAAACAGCCACAGCAATCTTGAGGAAGAAGAACATAGTTGGAAGTATCATGCTACCTGATATCACACCATACTTCAGGGCTATCTATAGTTATCAAAATGGCCGGTACTGGCATAAGAACAGACACATAGATCAATGGAACAGAATAGAGAGCCCAGAAATAAATCCATTCCTATGTGGTCAATTAATTAATCTACAACAGAGGAAGCAAGAATATACAACAGGGTAAAGACAGTCTATTCAATAATGGTGTTGGGAAAAAATGGACAAACAGATGCAAAAAAATAAAATGAGGCCACCTTCTTACACTGTATTCAAGAATAAACTCAAAATGATTTAAAAACCTAAATGTAAGAACTGAAGCCATAAAACTCCTCAAAAAAAGACATAGACGATAAACTCTCTGACATTGCTGTTAGTATGATTTCTGATACATCTCCTCAGGCAAGCAAAACAAAATAAAATATAAACAAACAGATCTACATCAAACTAAAAATTTTTGTATAGCAAAAGAAACCATCAAATAAAACACAAAGGCAACCTACTGATTAAGGGAGGATATTTGTAAAGAGAGGATATTTGATTAAGCGAGGATATCCCAGTAAGGGGTTAATATATAAGGAACTCATACAACGTAACACCAAAAACAAACAAACAAAAAAACCCAATTAGAAAATGAGCAGAGACATTTCTGCCCATTTCTCCAAAATAATAGACATTTCTCAAAAAAACCCCAAACAACCATACAGATGGCCAATAGACATATGAAAATATGTTCAAGGTCAATAATCATCAGAGAAACGCAAATTAAAATCATCAGAGAAATGCATGATATTATCTCACACCTGTCAGAATGGCTATCATCAATGAACCAACAAACAGTAAGTGTTGGCGAGGATATGGAGAAAGGGGAATCATCCTGCCCTCTTGGTGAGACTGCAGATCGGTGCAGCCACTTGGGACAACAGTATGGAGGATTCTTAAAAAATTAAAAACAGAACTACCTTATGACCCAGCAATTCCAATTCTGGCTATTCTCCCAAGAAATTTACAATGTGAATTTGAAAAGATACATGCACAGCTCTCTTCACTGCAGCATTATTTACAATAGCCAGGATATGGAAGCAGCCTAAGTGCCCATCAACAGATGATTGAATAAAAAGTGGTACATATACACAATGGAATATTATTCAGCCATTAGAAAAATGAAATCATACCACTTGTGACAACATGGGTGGACGTGGAAGGCATTATGCTAGGTGAAATAAGTTAGACAAAGATAAACAAATACCATATTGTTTCAGTTATATGTGGAATGTGAAGAATAAAATAAATGGACAAACAAGACAGAAACAGGCTCATAAATACAAAGAACAAACTGATGGTTTCCAATGGGATAGGGGTTGGGAAACTGGGTGATAAAGGTGATGGAATTAAGAAGTAAAAATTGGTAGTTATACAATAGTCGTGGGGTAGTTAAGTACAACACAGGGAACAGAGTCAATAACATTGTAATAGTTATGTATGGTACCAGGTGGGCACTAGGAAAAAAGTAGTAATTCCTTGCCTCATTCATTCTTCTCAAACAGAAAAGCTTAAAATTATCCAGGTAGTTGAGGCCAAAAGAAACAACCTGCCTGCAAATTTCAGAACCTGAAGATAATAAAGCAGGGATCTACCCTTTCAATTATTTTTAAACATCAATTATAGAGTTTTGCTTCTTTGTATCAGTAGAACTCTTTTCAAACATTTCAGCAGAACACTAACATTTAAAACAGATAAAAAGAAATCTATGCTAGTTGATGCAGATGCTGGGAGACTGGATCCCCATCCTTCTCACTGTCCCTGAGGCAGCTCTTGCTCGCGGGCAATTGAGAAACACCGACGTGGGCCTGCTCTGCTCGTCCACAAAGACTTACCGCGGTCTCCAGTCTCGTCTGTATGCCCAGATACTCCCAATGAGGTAACAATTTCATGTTCAGATAACAATCTTAACACCACAGAACCCACCTATTTCTTTGCCCAGTTGGGAGGACTTCAGAGATCCCGCTGATGAGACAACAGCACACCTGCCCCAGGGCCCAGCCTTGGTCCTAATGCTCTCTTTGGGCAGGTAACCCTCCCATTCGGAGGTATTGAAGGGAAAATCTGTGGCCTCTACCATGGATACGTTCACTTGGTCCCGAAGGTGGCAGCGCAGGGCCTCTGCACTGAACTTGACACCAGGCCCTGGCCCCTTGTAGGACACATTGTACTTGTTCATTCTCAGGTAATTCCTCCAGATCTTCCGCAGCCTGGGGATAAGGTTTTTGGAAGAACTGTCTTTGTTCCACACCTGGAAGAAGGGGTCTAGCTTGGTCTTGGCCGGGCCCCTGGGACTGCTGAGGGTCTGGCTTCCCTTGTGGGGATCCTGGGATTTGCTTGAAGGTGCAGACTGGGAACCAGACCCCAGGGCAAGTTTCTCCACACTCACTGCCTGGAATTCCTTGGTTTGCAATTTAAGGGAATCATAGTAACTCCCTTTCTTCTTCTCCTTCCACACACAGAAGACTGCAAACAGGAGAAAGGCCAGCACACAGCAGCTGACTTTTTTCTTCAAGGTGGTGTGAATCATAATGAAAGACGCATTCAAGGGAGCAACTCTGTTCTGAGCAGGAAAACAAGCCTAAAAAAAGTAAGACAAGGCAAAAAAAAAATGATGTAAAGAAAATCTACAAGAGTAACTGGCAAGAGGCAGGGTGATGGGCTGAGCAATGGATTTAGGGTGACAAGATTTGAATTCCACCAGGTCTGGGTTTTAAATATAGAGAACAATCCTCACATGCTCCTTTCCTGTCTGTGTTCTCCATGATTCCTTCTTACACCCTGAATCTTAGTGTCCTTTTGTCTTGTTCTAGCTCCCCAACTGCACTCTGAGCTTCCTGAAATCAAGAACCACATCTCATTTGGTTCCTAGGGTTTTACACTCTCTGTTAAATAAAGGCATGCATGCTTACAAAAACTAGAAGAAAAGAAGGGAGCAGGCTAACTGATCTACATCACAAGAACCCAAACTTCCTAAAATTCTAAGGGGCCCAGTATCCTTTTAAAATTGCCCGAGAGCACCCTGGTTGGTGTGGCTCGGTTGGATAGAGCACTGCCCCGTAAACTGAAAGATCACAGGTTCGATTCTCAGTTAGGGCACATACCTGGGTTGTGTGGTCAGTCCTGTCAGGGCACATGTGAGAGGCACCTGACTGATGTTTTTCTCTCACATCGACGTTTCTCTCCTTCCCTTTCCCTCTCTCTAAAGTCAATAAGCATGCCCTCCAGTGAGGATAAAAATAAATTTCATTAATTTCATTAATTATTTGTCTCGCCATAGGCAATGCCATAGCTTTGTGAGGCATCTCTCTAAGTGGTGGTGGACTCCTGAGTGGGAAGAACAAGGGTTAGCTTCACAGCAAAACACTCAGGTCTATGGAGTGCCTTGCAAGAACATTATCAATAGACAGGAAGCTGGCTTGCCTCATGGTAAAGGATAAGACAGCAGACAGTGACCAACTCAGGAAATGGAAACAAAGAGGAATTAAGCACACAAGATGCTATTTCATTTAATGTCACCATGAACCAGGGCCCCTGTGGTATTCAACTGCAGCGAGCACTACATATGTGACAATCAAATACGAAGGACACCTCCTGAGCTGTTCAGAGACCCTGGCCATGGTCTTCTAATCTCCATTTCATAGGTCAGCCACCTGAGGCTCTGAGAGGTTAAGTTCTAGTACCCTAGAGCTGAGGTTCAAATCCAAATGCACTTGATTTCATAATCCATGTCCTTTTCACTACACCCTGTACAGAGCTGCTGAAAGTTCTGGAAAGTGGATTTCACTAAAAAAATAGAGCCTGAATAGTCCCCTTTGATCTGGGTAAACCTCCTTGGTTTGCTCAGAATTTCTTGTGTAATTGAATGGAAGATGAAAACACTTTGAACTCAAACAATGTCTGTATGTTTAGAAGAACATTAAACTCTTTCCTAAATGAATGGGTTTACTTACCACCATAAGTGTAAGGAATCACCCCCAGCTTTTGCTAACCTACCTGGGATCTACAGTCTCTTCCCATGGAGCCTGCTCCCAAGGGTATCAGGGATAAAGTGGTGGGAGTACTAGACAGGGTATTCAGGAAACCTGGGTTCTTGTCCCCATTCTTGATGACTGGCTAAGTCACTTAACCTCTCTGCACCTAAGTTTCTGTCAGTAATCATCTCTTCCCCATCTCATTCACAGAGTGCTGGGTGGACGAAACAAGGATGGTATTATCGGGCTTGGATAACAAATGCAAAGACACAGGAGGTGCTCTGAACAGAGACCAGACCACAGAGCAGCCCCTCCACAGGAGAACCATGTGGAGGTGACATGGGACAGTGAATAAGGCCAGAGTGGAGCACTGGCCCTGACTTATCAGCCTGAGCTTCACGTCCTTCAGCTGACACTCTTCTTTCATGTCAGTGACGTCCAGACCATTCTTGGAATTCACTGGCAGTAGCAACCAAACAGAGCTTCCTACCACCCCAGACCTCAGGAGCCAGTAGCTCTGGGCAGGCTGGGTTCCTGCCAGGGTTGCTAAAGTTTTGAAAGCGGTGGTGAAATGTACACAGAAAAAAAATTTCAACTTGAAATCAAGAAATGATGTGACATCATCAGAACACTAGGACAATGTCCTCAGATGCTCAGCACAGCTGATCACATGACTATGATAGCTGAAGAACTAGAGAAGAAGGGAAAGTCGCATTTAAGAAGTGCCTACTGTATATGTTTTAGGCACTTTACCTGCAGTCTCTCTTTTAATTTGTACTGTAACACTATTATGGGGTAGATATTAAATGCCCCATTTGAGGAAACTTAGCAAGGTTACAGGCCTTCTCCAAAGTCAACAGCTAATCAGTGCTAGAACCAGGATTCCATCTCAGATCTCTCTGATTTAAAAGTTCATGGTCTCTGCACCACAAGGACGAGTATCTGTGATAAAGGACAGTGAAAAGTCAATGCTGACCAAAGAGGACTCAGAAATCAGGCTCACTAGAGAAAACTCAATCTGCCAGACAATCGGCTCTACGGCAGCTATTACCTGTGCTCACCATTGACCCACCCGGGCAGCCCTTTCACGGTATTGTATTTATGAGACCTGTATAACCCTGTGAGAGAAGCAGGGAAGTTTTTATTAGCCCCATGTACAGCTAAAGAAACTGAGAGTTTTTCAATGCAAATACTTTTCAAAGCTGCATGAGTGAGTTAGAAACAGGGGGGTTGAGATTTTTATGTGGATGCGTGGAAATGAAACAGGAGGTGGAGAGGTGGGGCCTGGCTCGCTGTCTGGAGAGCTGAGGCTTGTAAGGGGCTGGTGGTGCTCAGCTTCCTGCCAGCACCCACTCTCCACGGCCAAGCTTCCCAGGGAGGAAGAGCTCAGTCAAACAGCCAGACAGAGCGCAGTCCTGCAACTTTATAGCAGCCTTGGCTTTCCGGGTCCATGCCCCATCGTGGCCTCAAGGCACTTACTCATCTGCAACCTCTGGACTTTCTGGTCGGGCACTTTGAGCTTCAAGACCTCTTCTCATCTCTCAAGCTGCTCTAGGAAGGCCCAGGGACTGAAGAAGTTTAATCTAAGCAGCCCAAACTAAAGAAAAGAGGCAGCAGATTGTTTTCCCCAAATTCTTCAGGAAAATACACCAAGCTCCGAATTTGCCAACCACACTCCAGTCTGACTACCTAAGCTTCCAGGCCTTTATGCTGCTGCAATCTCTCCCCCAGTCCAGCTGCCTGACAGTCAGACGGCATGACCTTTCTGCTCTGAACTCCGGTGGAGCTCACCTTCCTTTTAACACTATTCTTGCTCTGAATGCTCACACCTAGTGCTTGCTTTTTACTGATGTCTGCCAGAGGGAAACTCCTCCTGGCTCATTTCTGAAACGCCAGTGCCGAGCACATGCCTAAGAAAAAGATGGCACTCAATTAAGGATTATGGAACAGGTGAGACTGTATCAATGAACCCTTACAGCCCCTATCAGACTTCTAGGAGAATGCCATAACAAGTCACATTATCATCTACAGAGAACAAATCAGCACTGAACCAACAGAAAGAAAACCCCAGGCAAACTGAGCCTCTTGCTTCCTGCCCCAGTCTACCCATCACCACATGCACAGCATCAAATGCAGGATTTGGCACATAGTGGGACTCAAAAGGGGTGGACCGATTTACAGAATAACTTCAGACCTTATATTTATAGCATGTAGAAATAGGCAACTACCTATCCCCAACCCTCACTGAATCAACTAAAAAAAATACATGAAGGAAAAAGGAAAGCTGTAGCCAAACACCGAGATTCTGTGGCCCTTGTCAGCACACTCTACCACACCACATTTTACTCTGGAACGTCCCCTTGCTGCCTCCACGTGTTTCTTACCTGCTTCTGATTAATCCCCCTGGGGCTGCAGACCCACCAGGTCCTCAGGATCTACCACTATTCTTCATGGGAAGGGTTATTTGTTTTATTGGGTCTGGAGGCCACGGCTCATTTTTCTCAGAATGATGAAAAAACATCTGCAAAGGCCAAAAAAAAGAGAGGTAAGAGCTGATAGGGGCAGTGTTAAAAATTAACAAGATAGGTAGGCACTTCTGCTACTGTCCAACGTGGGCCCTGCCTAAACTATGGCTCAATCCAGGAAGGCCCAAGGGCTTAGAAAAAGAGAGATAAGAGCTTATTACAGGTGCAATGCCCTGCATCCATGAACAGCACAGACAGCCCAGAAGGAGACTAATACTATGTAAGAACATGCTAGAAAGGTAAAGCAGACACCACAGATCAACCTGGGAAGAAAGGATGGTTTGGGAATACATAAATAGCAATTTGAGGGAGAAAGGAGTCAGTTCACCTCAAAATAAACTCTAGACAGATTTTTTAAAAAGTATTTATTATCAAATAATATTTAATGAAATGTGAAAGTTTAATCATATAATGTTAATGTAAAAATAGGTTATAAGCAGCATAGAGTATGCTATCCAAATACAGAAAAATACATTTTTTTAAAATGTGCATGTGAGAAAGAGAAAGGACTGGAAAAAAGAAATCCTGGATGGTAGAATAATGTGGTTACATTGTTTAATAATTTTTTGTATATTCCAAATTTCTAAAACACAGATGTATTGCTTTTACAGTTGGGAAAATATTATAAAAATGTAATTTTTAAAAGCTAAAAATGCAATTCTATATTTGTCGGTTCTTTTTTCTTTTTGAGGAAGTGTAGAAAAATAACAAGAAAAATTTAATAGAGTCAGTCGCATAAAAATTCCAAATTTTTTGCAATGGAAAAATACTGTAATATAAAGAGAAAAAAGAGTTGAGGTATGCAAAGGATTAACACAGTAAAAGCCTCTCAAAATAAACAGGTAATCAACATGAGCATGTGGACAAGGCAAAAAATAGGAAACACAATTAACAAGCACATGAAATTATGACCCTGTCAGTCATGCACAGGGCCAGCAGCCGGCCTGCCTGTTCCCTGGCCATGAGAGCTGGGATTCCACCAGCCTGAACCCCAGGCCTTCAGTGGGATTTTCTCCCACTTTATGTAATGGAGCCACTTTGTGCCCACCCCAGCTGCATCTCCAGGACAACTTGATTGTGTATTAAGTTGATACATAAAGCTTTGTATTAAGTTGATTATGTATTAAGTTAATTGTGCATTAAGTTGATATGCAAGCATATAAACCCAAAAGAAGCAACTGGAATATTAAGATACATAAGATATATAGAATGTACATTAGCCAGCAGTTTTCGAAGTGATAATAATATTCATTTCTGGACAGATTCTAATAAAATTGGTATATGTCAAGGAAGCACTAGAAATGAATTTAATCTTTTTAGAAAGTAATCAGGCCATAGAATTAATAACTCGTGACTATTATCATACTTTCAGGAAATAAAACTGAATAAATAACTCAAATAAGAAGATTATAAACTTTGGTTTCTTCACATGTAAAATGATTTCCTACCTTATACAGTGTAGTGAAGACTGAAAGACGATTAGTGGAATAAAGGATGAGTTTTATAAAGCAATATGCACATGCAAAAAAATGCTTTCCATTTTTAAATTATTTATAATGGTGAAAAATCTAAGGTTAACAACTAAGCTTCCAGAATAGAAAAATAATTAAACAATGGTATATCTACCATTATAGAACATGTATGCCTATGTGTATATAATTGTGTATAAATTTAAGTAGCAATAAGGGAAAAAAAGCTTACAATATTATAACAAAAAATGTGAAACAATGTTACCATTGTGAATAAAAGCTATGCACGTCCAAAAACCTAGAAGAAATGTACGTGTTGAGACCCAACAACTGCTGAGCAAACTGGTGAGAGGTGAATTCTCATATTTCAGTTTGACTTTCTTTACTCTTATTATGTTAGTTGTATAATCAAAGTAAAACTGTTGGGGACAATGTTGAAAATATAGTGCTTCAACCTTGTGTATCAACTTAATACACAATCAAGTTATCCTGGAGATGCAGCTGGAGCGGTCACAAACTGGCTCCATCACATCAAGTGGGAGAAAATCCCACCTGAAGGCCTGGGGTTCAGGCTGGGGGAATCCCAGGTTTTCATGACTGGGGAACAGGCAGGCCAGCCTGCTCGCGACTGACAGGGCAAAAGTTAAAGGTGCCATTCTGTTCTTCATCAAAAATGTCAGGGCTTTCCTTGTGAATGCAGAGAAGAACTAACTCCCTGGCAGCTTCCTGGTAGAGTCAGAAATGTCACTGATAGCTATCGCTCTTCTCATGTCATGTACATTTCCTTTGTGGCATGAGAGCTTGTGATGGCACAGGTATTCACATTATTACATATTTAGTTACCTTAGTCTCCACATTTCCTCTTACAAAAATGTAAATTCTGTACATCGAAAGCTCATCAGCTTTCTTTACTACTGTCTCAAGTGTCCACATAAATGTTTAGCACATAGTAAGCATTTAATAACAATTTATTGAGTGAGTGAGTGAGTGAGTGAGTGAGTGAATGAATGAATGAATGAATGAGGGGAGGGATGCCAGCTCTTAAGAGTTTTGCTTCCTCAGGCATCATTATTGGGAAAGGTCTTTTTCTCTGCAGCCTCCCGGCAAACACGGTGGGCAATCATCTGCCCTTCAGATGATGCCTCTTGACTGTGAACACTGGTTCACTGCCATCCCCCCAATGTATGAGCTGCTGGGGCATGAGGCTGGTCTGGGCTCAGTGCACAGACATCAGAGAAGTACAGTGAACCCAGATCTTCCTCCCCACACATCAGCTGCATCTTCTCAGAACCACTTGCCCTCTAAGAAAATAAAAATCAGTCCCTGCTCTCGATTTCCAAAAATCAACCAGATGAAACAAAAGTAGTGCAACTGCCTGTCTAAATCTATTATAGGTAGTGAGGGCCTTTCCAAAAATAATCACTGCTGCTCAATAGATAGTAAGGGCTGCAGAAGCAATAAGAGAATCCTCGATTGGCAGGGTGAGACACGTTAGCCATCATGGCGATAATAGTTACCATATATTTAGTACTAGCTAAGTGCTCAGCACTGATTACAGCTTAGAGGTTGAGTATGAGCCCTAGAATTAGATTGATCTGACCAAGAGTCCAAACTCTTGCCTCTCACCAGTTACATGACCTTGGGCAAGTTACTCAACTCCCTAAAACTCAGTTTCCTTATCTGTAAAACAGAACTAATAAAAAGAGAGTCTATCTCATAGGATTTTTTAAATAGTCAAGTAAGAATACACCCAAAGGGATAGCAATAGGGCCCGTGACCAACATTATTATACACATCACTTCTTAACATCAGCTTACTCCGTGCACACCCTACCCCCATTTTATAAACAGGGAAACTGAAACGGGGAGCATGAGCAACACGCCCAGAGTAACTCACCTGTGGCACTCCACATGTGCCTTGCGCTTTCATGTTTCTGTGGCCCTGCACAGGAAGTTCCTTCTGCATGAAATGTGCTTTCCTACCCTGTTCAAATAGGAACACACCCACTCAGCCTCCCACACCAGCTGCAGTGTCACTTGGCCTCTGAAGCCTTTGTTGACCCCACAGAGATGGACACAACTCCACTGCTGGGTCTGGCTCTCATTTATCTGTTTGCAGGTCTGCCCCAACCAGACCCAGAGCTCCTTTAAGATTTATCTCTGGTCTCTGATGTCTAGCCAAGCTCTTCTCTTCCACCCAAGTCCTTGAATATTTTAGCTCCTGGATCACTGTACTTCTCTCCAACACTATTTCTGCCATAACTCTTGGTGATATTAACATCCACCTACAGAATCATTCTAGTCCCTTGATCTCTCAGTTCTGTGATTTTCTTTACTCCAATGATTGTGACCTCAGTCACTCATTCCCAAGATCATATCTCTGATCTTGTCATTTACAAAAAATATACCCACCCCCACAGTCTTGATTTCAGGCATACCCTAATTATCACTCATAATGCCTCTAGACACTATTTCCAATTTCCCTCTTCTCCCGTTCTCTCAGCCCTCTCCACATCCATGAAACTGTTCTTGTCTATGTCACCAAAGACCTCCACAGCCTCCGTGTTGCTAAACAAATGGTTAATGCTCAATTTTCCTCTGATTCAGCCCATCAGCAGTATTTTATGCAGCTGGTCACTTCCCAATCTGAGAAGCAAGTGAAAGGAAGCCCTGAGAGATTTACAAATTGCTCCAGTAGTTGTGTCTGCAAGTATGTACCTGAGGACAAGCCAGGCTGCCTGGATAACAGTGGAGACAGGGGGAATTGTGCCCAGATCAAAGCCCTGAAGATGGAGGGGCTTTCATTCCTGCTTGTCTCAACTCTTCCAGATTCAGTGGGAAAAAAGGGAGTCTTAACAGAGATTTGATCTTTTCCCAGGCAGGCAGGCAGGCAGGCACTGATGGGGAAGATTATGAAGTCCACAGACACACCTGAGTACATTTCCCTGAGGTTTTTTAAATCATGGAGAACAGAAATTTGTGGGGGGTGTTGAGTTACCACCACAGATGGGGCAGCTGTTCCATGCTTTCTGACCATAATCAGCCACTTTGAATGGCTAAGGAGAGTGCTGAACTCAGTATTAAGAGAGCCATTGCAAAAGGAAATCACAGGACACTTGCTACCTGCCTTCAATAGACACATATTTGTAGAAATATGTGCCTTCCTATTTGGCAGGTGCTTGGGAAATAGTGGGCACTTCACACCCCATGAGTTCCCTCTCTGTATGCTACCCATCCCCAGCCCCCGCAGGTACCTTCCCAATCTTACCACACTAGAGACCACTCGGCAGTCCACTCCATCAATCAAGGGCAAGCTGAAGAGGAAGGAGCAAACCAGAAGGTTGAATAAATACTGCACCCCTACCTGGCAGCAGAGCCACTGATCCTTCCTTCATACCCAACAAGTACACCCAACAGAGAAGTAGACAGAAAAAAATAGGCCACCTTCATCCTCAGGAAGAGGAACTGTTCCACCTCTTCGTCTTTAAAAAGGAACTTAGTTGGTATTAAGAAAGTCTTTACCCTTTGCGACAGCATGAATGGACCTGGAGAACACTATGCTAAGTGACATAAGTTGGTCACTCATATGGAATCTAATTATAAAATAAACTAACAAACAAAACAGAAACAGACTCAGAAATAGAGAGCAGCCTGACAGCTATCAGAGGACAGGGGGATTGCAGAGCTGGGTAAAAAAGGTGAAGAGATTAAGCAAGAAAAACCCAAACAAACCTCATAGACCCAGACAACAGCATGGTGATTACCAGAGGGAAAGGATGTGTGGGAACGTAGAGGAGGGTAAAGGGGGGATAAATGGTGGTGGAAGGAGACATGACCTGGGGTGGTGAGCACACAGTACAATAGATAAATAGTGCATTATAGAATTGTACATCTGAAATCTATATGTAATAATTTCTTAGCCAACATTACTCAAGGAAATTCAATAAAAAATTAAAAAATAAAGGTACAAGGAATAACATCATGAACCTATCTGTTTTCATAAACCAGCTCCAAAGATTATCAAATATTTTGCCAATCTTATTTTATCTGACTCCACTCCCCCTTTTTTCTCCTGGAGTCATTTAAAGCAAATGTCAGCCTCCCCTCTTTGGCACCTTAGGGTGGCATTAGCTATGTACCGTCCTTGGGAGAATTGAGAACACATGCTCTCGAACCATTTTCTAGGGAGCTTACTTCACACACATCTGCCGTGCCATTAGTACCTCATATCCAATTCATTTGTTATTGAATTTATTGGGGTGACACTGATTAACAAAATGATACAGTTTCAGGTGCACAATTCCACAACACATCATCTGTGCACTGTATCGTGTGTTCACCACCCCAAGTCTGGTCTCCGTCCATTATCACCATTTCCCCCCTCTACCTACCACCACCAATTCACTTTCAAAGTGTTACCAATTCTATCAAAAATTGCTTTTACACTAAATTTCCTGAATTATGATCCAAACAAGGTAGACACATTTTGTTTGGATGATATACCACTTAAGTTTCTTTTAATTTATTAACACTTTTCTCCCTTATTTTTCTTTTTCATGACATATATTTGTTGAAGAAACTAAATCATTTGCACTGAATCTGGCTGATGAAATCCTCATGGTCTTAACTTACTTCTCTTTGCTCTGTTTCCTCTTAACTCAGTGTTAGATATCAAGGCTTATTGAATGAAATTCAGCAGTTTCAGGTTCAACAGTTCTTCCAATACTTTTACAATATATCTAAGAGGACCTAAGTCCTGGTTGTCTAATGGAGTTGGAGTGGGGGAAAGGCACAGAGAGGCCTGAGTTGCTCCACTCTGCAGTGGTCCCTCTAAAAACAACAAATACCAATATTCATAAATAGGCCCATTCATTCAGCAAATGCGTATTGTCTACTGTGATTCAAACTGGAGAGACAGCTGTGCAGAAAGCAGCCAGAACTCGCCTCCCAGAGAGGAGGTAAATAGAGAGCAAACCAAAATAAGCAAGCGTGTAGTGGTAAACTCGCTATGCTGAAAATTAAAGCAGGGAAAATGGAGAGGACAGCAAGGTATGTATGGAGAGAGGGTAGAGATCAGTTTTAAACTGGATAGTCAGGAGAAAGCCTCACTGAGAAGGCATTTCAGCAAAGACTAGAGACAGGTAAAAGAGGGGACATGCAGATTTCTGAAGGAACAGGGTCCTAGGTGGAGGGAACAGCAAAATCCCTAGGCAATGGCTGGCCCATTTCAAGGAGAGCACAGAGGCCTGGAGTAGACTTTGAGAAAAAAAAAAAAAGGTGGTCTGAGCTGAGGCCAGGGAAGTGTTAGGAGCAAGATCATGTAGGGCCTTAAACTAGTGGAAGGATTCTAGATCTTACTCTGAGTAGGACTTGGCTGACTTATGTTTGAAAGGGATCACTCTGGCTATTGCATTGAGAACCAAGTGTGGTGTGCAGCAGGTTAAAGGAAGGTTAAAGACCTTTCAAGAAGCTATTGCATCAAAGATGGCGAAAGAGTAAGTGAAAGATACACTAACCTCCTCCTAGGACCAATCTGGAACGACAACTAAATAGTAGAGAAATCATCTTGAATAACCAACTGAACCCTAGCTGGAGAGAAGCTTTACAACCACGGACAGACAGAAGAAAGCATTTCAGCACAACATGACTGGTAGGGAGTGTGGAGGAGACACGAGAGGTCTGGCTGGGCTCCCACAGGTAGCTGCGTAAGTGCCAGAGGGAAATTTCACTGGCCAGTGGGTTCCTGTGGGTAGAAGGAAGGAAATAATTACGATCAGAGCAGAAATAAATGAAATACGGTCTAAAACAATGATACAAAAGATCAATGAATCCAAGAGCTGGTATTTTGAAAAGATAAACAAGAGTGACAAGATTGACTCAAGAAAAAAGAAAGGACTCAAATAAATAAAATCAGAAATGAAAGAGGAGAAATAACAACTGACATCAAAGAAATACAAAGGATTGTAAGAAAATATTATGAACAATTATATACCAACAAACTGGATAACCTGGACAAAATGGATAAATTCCTAGAAACATATAATCTTCCAAAAATTAATCAGGAAGAATTAGACAATGTGAATAGACAGATTACTCTTAATGAAATTGAAGCAGTAATCAAAAAACTCCCAACAAACAAAAGCCCTGGACCAGATGGCTTCACAGTTGAATTTTACCAAACATTCCAAGAAGAACTAACACCCCTACTTCTCAAACTATTTCATAAAATTCAAAAGGAGGGAGGCTCCCAAACTAATTTTACAAGGCTAGCATTATTCTACTTCCAAAACCATATAAAGACACTATAAAGAAAGAAAATTGTAGGCCAATATCACTGATGAACATAGATACTAAAATCCTCAACAAAATATTAGCAAACTGAATATAACAATGCATTAAAAAGATCATACACCATGATCAAGTGGAATTTATTCCAGGAATGCAAGGATGGTACAACCTTGCAAATCAATAAATGTGATTCACCACATAAAAAAAAAAAATGAAGGATAAAAACTACATGATTACATCAATTGATGCAGAAAAAGCTTTTGATAAAATCCAACACCAAGTCCTGGCTGGTGTGGCTCAGTGGATTGAGTGACAGCCTGAGGACCAAAGGGTTGCCAGTTCAATTCCCAGTCTAGGGCACATGCCTGGGCTGCAGGCCAGATCCCCAGTAAGGGATATGCAAGAAGCAACCACACATTGATGTTTCTCTCCCTCTCTTTCCCCCTCCTTTCCCTTCTCTAAAAATAAATAAATAAATAACATCTTAAAAAACAACAATCCAACACCCATTTATGATAAAAACTCTCAGCAAGGCAGAAATAGAGAGAACACACCTAAACATAAAGGCCATATATGACAAACCCACTGCCAGCATCATGCTCTATGGGCAGAAACTACAAGCATTCCCCTTAAGATTGGAAACAAGACTGGGATGTCTGCTTTTACCTCTCTTACTCCACACAGTACTGGAAGTGCTAGCCACAGCAATCAACAAGAAGAAATAAAAAGCATCCAAATTGGAAAGGGAGAGGTAAACTGTCTTTATGTGCAGATGACATGATACTGCACATAGAGAACCCCACAGATTCCACCAAGAAACCACTAGAACTGATTAATGAAGTCAGTGAAGTAGCAGGATACAAAATTAATATTCAGAAATCAGTTGTATTTTTATATGCTAATAATGAACTAACAGAGAGGGAAATTAAGAAAACAATCCCATTCACAACTGCTTCAAAGAGAATAAAATACCTAGGAATAAACCTAATCAAGGATGTAAAAGACCTATACATGGAAAATTGTAAGACACTGAAGAAATTAAAGAAGATACAAATAAGTGGAAGCACATACCATGTTCATGGATTAGATGAATTAACATCATTGAAATGTCCATACTACCCAAATTAATCTATAGATTCAATACAATTCCTATCAAAATTCCAGTGACATATTTCACAGAACTAGAACAAATATTTCAAAAATTTATATGGAACCACAAAAGGCCCCACATAGCAACAGCTATTCTGAAAAAAAAGAACAAAGTTAGAGGAATCATGCTACCTAATATCAAACTATACTACAAGTCCATAGAAATCAAAACAGCCTGGTACTGGCATAAAAACAGACACATAGATCAATGGAATGAAATAGAGATCACAGAAGTAAACTTACACTTTTATAGTCAATTAATATTTGACAGAGAAAGCAAGCACATACAATGGGCTAAAGTTAGTCTACTCAATAAATGGTGTTGGAAAAATTGGACAGATATGTGCAGAAAAAAAGAAACTAGTCCACCTCTTACACCACACCCAAGGATAAATTTAAAGTGGATCAAAGACTTAAATGTTAGACCCGAAACCATAAAAATCCTAGAAGAAAATATAGGCAACAAAATCTCAAACATTGCTTATAGAAATGTTTTTATCAGATATATCTCCCCAGGCAAGGGAAACAAAAGAAAAAATAAACATAAGGGACTTCATCAAACTAAAAAGTTTTTGCACAGCAAAGGAAATCATCAACAAGATAAAAAGACAACCCACAGAATGAGAGAATATATCCGCTGATACATCTGATAAGGGGTTAATATTAAAAATTTATAAAATACTCACAAAACTCAACACTAAAAATACAAACAACCCAATTTAAAAATTGGCAAAGGACCTGAATAGACACTTGTCCAAAGAGGACATACAGACGGCCAATAGACATATGAAAAGATGTTCAACATCACTAACAATCAGAGAAATGCAAATAAAAACCACAATGAGATACCATCTCACACCTGTCAGAATGGCCATCGTCAATAAGTCAACAAGCAACAAGAGCTGGCAAGGATGTGGTTAAGGGGAACCGTTGTGCATTGTTGATAGAAATGCAGACTGGTACAGCCTCTTTGGAAAGCAGTATGGAAATACCTCAAACAATTAAAAATGGATCTGCCTTTTGACCCAGCAATCCCACTGCTGGGAATATATCTGAAGGAAGCCAAAACACTGAGTCGAAAGAACATAAGCACCCCTATGTTCATTGCACCATTATTTACAATCACCAAGATATGGAAGTAGCCCAAGTGTCCATCAGTAGATGAGTGGATAAAACAACTATGGGACATTTACACAATGGAATTCTACTTGACCATAAAAAAGAAGAAAGTTTCCCCTTTGTAACAGTATGGATGGACCTGGAGAACATTATGCTAAGTGAAATAAGCCAGTCAGAGAAAGATAAACACCATATGGTTTCACTCATATGTGGAATCTAATGAACAACATGAACTAACAGCAACACAGAGACAGGCTCATAGATAGAGAACAGATGACAGCCAGTTGGGGGTGGGGAGGTTAAGGGATGGAGGGATTGAGCAAAAAGGAAAAAGGACTCATGAACATGGACAACAGTGTGGTGATTGCTAGGCAGAGGGGCATATGTGAGGACTAAATGGTAATGAGAAAATATATAATAAGATTATATTAAAAAGTAAAAATACTCAACAAAATACTAGTGCAAAAAAAAAAAAGCTATTGCAACAATGTAGGTGAGAAAGACCCATGAGTCCATTTACTGAGCTCCTACTGGGTCCTAGCATTTAATATATGTTACCAAATTGAATCCTTACCACCATCCTATGGGGTCGGGTTATTAGCACTCCTCTTTCATAAATGACAAAACGGAGGCTCCAAGTGAGCCAGGTTATTCTAACAGGCATGCTGTTCATGCTATCCAACATATGTCCCTCTACTCAGGTTCCTTCAAAGAGGTCCTGAGAGCCTGTCTGCATGACAAGGTCAACTATAGTTGCCAGGCACCATCTTGGACCTTCTGGTAACCCCTCTTCACTCTGCCCTGATCCCTATCTTCTTAACCTCTCAGCGTGAAAACCTCATTCTTATCTGTACCTTAGGACCCAAACTTTCTGTCCCTAAAGACCTTGACACCTTATGGTCCCTTGAGGCTACCTCAGAGAGCCATAATACCTCTGAGAAACGGTCTATGTGCCCCGGATTCCAGAAACCTCCAAAATGACGGGTTTCCTTTCTCTAAGGTCATGAACTCTTAATTTGTGCCACCTGAACTGCCACTTAATCCTGTAATGATTTCTCTTTGTGTCTCCTCATTTCAGGGATGGCTGGGTGCCCCACCAAAAATGTGCTCTTTATGTGGCAGCTGCTCATAGAGTTGCGGCTGAAAGTGGCGACCCACCCAGGAATTACATTTTCCAGCAAGTGTATACACGCACACACCCTGCATCAGGGCGGGACCCTATGACTAGTTATCAGCAATGAAGTGTGAGCAAAAATAACATGTGTTACTTCTAGGCTAAGGTGATGAAGAAGTGAGACTATTAGAGCAGCTAGCACTACTATAATTCATACTGTTACTTAGCAGAGAGTTCCTAAATATTTGTTTCTACTGGTCTAAGAACATCAGCAGAATTCTCAGCTCTAGATTTTTCATCATCCACACAGTACTCTCCTCATCCCATTTCACTAGCACAGTGAAAAAACTGATGCTTCCCTTAATTTGGTCAAAGCCAGCAGTTCCTGAATTCATCCACACCAGTATCTCTTGTATTTGTTTCCCTTGAGATGATCCCCAGGTTTTGAAGGATGTTGTCAGCCAGATTTAATTAAGGATTTGCATCCCTATTTGTTGTCAAATGAACAAAGATATTGCTGCCAATAAGAACTTCTGACCAGCATGAGACTGCCATTGTTACCACAGTCAGTTGATAGAAACCCAGCATGGTTCAGGAAACTTGGTGATCTCCTCAGCCTGTGCGGGTTTGTCGAGATGAATGTGCTTCTCCCATCTGGCTTTTTGAAAAACAAAAAGTGTCTGGTGGATCTCTGGAGAACTGGGGAAAGAATTCTGGTTTGTATGGCCTGAAACTTACCCCAAAACAATCATAGCTTTCTGATCTCAGTTGGCCTCCTAGAAAAGCAGGTACTACCAGTTGGCTAGACACCAATGGGTGGTTAAAAAACTATTCTGAACTGCCCCCAACTGGACAAATTAAGGCATTTTAAGCTTATCTGGAAGACTCTGGATCCCAAGTGCTTAAAAATCAGAAGAACAGCAATGTAAAATCAGAATTCTACCTTAGCATCATCTCAGCACACAGCAAGCACTTGAATGCACAGCAGCAGTTACATTAGAAAGATAACCCCCTGGAACAAATCAGCAGAGCCGTTACAGATAGGTAGGGGAATTAGGCTGCCCAGAGTTCTCCCAGACTGAAGCAAAGGAGGAACAACACGCCAGGGAAAGATTTCTATGGAAAGACCAAAGATTAAGAATTTTCTCTTAAAAATCAAGGGGAACAAGGGTCTGATAACCTACATCCCTCCCTCTGCAAACCCCAGTTTAACTGTCTTTTGTTAGAACAATGGCATCTGCTAATGTTGTCTTGAACATAATTTCCTTCAGCCGCCACCCTGCTGCAAGTCCTCTCAGCCTGACTGCCCGTCTCCACCCCTCCTACCACTCTGGATGAATGTTTCTTCTTTAACTCCTTGGTTGTCAGACTTCCACACAGTTCGATTTTCTGTCAGTTCTGGTTGTTTTTTGTTTTAAAATTTGTTGTTGTCCTTCTTTTGGTTGTGCGAGGAGGCACAGTGTGTCTACCAATGCCTCCATCTTGGTCAGAAGTCTGTTCTTAGTACTTTCCAAATATTAACACATCTAATCCTGCCAACAACATTCTAGTAAGATGCCACTGCCACCCTCATTTGGAGATAAAGAAAACAAGCAAAGAAAGGTAAAATAATGTGCCCAGCATCACACATATCTCTGACTCCAATGTCAGATCCACGTGCATTTGGGGGTGGAGAAGGAAACAGGAAGGTCACATTCAGTGGGATGGAGGTCTGTCCTGCCTTTGTACATGGTGGGAGGTGAGCCTGGGCACATTCAGGGAAATGCATGCCCAGGCTTGAAGGTGGTGGGTATGCAGGTGTGGCCCTCACCTTCAGTCTGCAAAGGAAAACTGTTTAACCAACCTTCCTCCCAGGAAGGTGACACTGCACCAATGGTGGCCTCACCTGTCTCACCTGTAACTAGTCAGTTACATCAGTTACAGACATGTGGGGAAGGACACACAGCCACTTGGCACATTTTTACCTTTGTTAAATTCAGGAAAACTTTAGAGTAAATTTTCATGCCCAACCAGTGCTGGTGGTTTTGTGGCAAAACTGATGAACTCACATGTAACTCATTGCTGGGGAAAGGGAAACTTATCCTCTGATACGAACTGATACAGTGCTGTATGCCAACTGTACCTCAATAAAACTCGAGGAAATAAAGGAAGCAATACCTCAAGAAAACAGAATATCCCAGAACAACAAACACAATTAAAAATGTGTGTAGCTTTCTGGCCCAAAATTCAAAGGCTGGGCTATTTCTTATAAAGAAATAGTTTTATATTTATAATTATAGTTATAAGTAATATATAATTTTAATTATAAATTTATAATTTTTAGAATCTAATTATAAAAGGTAGAAAAGAAACATAAGCATGTGATTGTAGGCTGTAGCATCAAGTACAATGTCAAGAAAGGGTGAAACAACCTAAATATCTAGCCACGGGAACAAATAAATTATGACACAGAATTCAGTGAAATCCTGGGAAGCCATTAACGCACTACATGCACTATAAACACGGGAAAGTGTTCATGATAAGGAGAGAAACAAAATCAACGTCACCCACACTAAAATTATAATTATATTAAAAACTATTTTTTTCACAAATGGACAATGATTGCAAGGGAACATTGTAAAATGAGCAGTGTTGTGTCAGAAAGCCAGGATTTTAAAAGTGTCTCTTTATTGTCATTGCAATATTTGTGAATAAAATGAGAAAGACAATCCTAGAATCCATTTGGGTGCCTTCAGGGCAGGCACGAGGACCTCCTAATCCAGTTTATGCTCCAGATTAGAGTACTATGTAGTCTTGCTGCAGAGAGACAGGCCTGGCCTGTGGAGCTCAGTTGGTAGCAATGACATCACACAGACTGAAAAGGTTGTGGGTTCAAAGGCAACCAAAGGACTGATCTCTCTCTCTCTCTCTCTCTCTCTCTCTCTCTCTCTCTCTCTCTCTCAAAAGCAATGTAAAAAAATGTTCTTGGGTGAGGATTTAAAAAAAAAAAAAAAAAAGATAAAACTGGCATCCTCCCAAAGATCGCCTGCCTCAGCTTAGGAGGGAACAAACATATTTACTCAGCGCCTCACAACCTGATCCTGGCTATCTGAGCTCTATGTGTTATAACCTAAAATTTTCACATTAACTTCTAAAAGAAAAGACTTATGAAATGCCTCAAGTCCCAGGGGAGGATCTTGCCTTGTGAAAGAACTCCCTGAACTTTGGCAGAAGCCTCTGAACTACCTCCCAGAAGGAACTTAACAATGGTCTGGCAATTGGCTGCCCCTGCTGTGCTCCTGGGCTGCCTTCCCCACCACACACGACACTATCAACACCAGCAGTCGCTGGAACCCTGAGGCGTACTATCACATCAAGGCCACTGCTCATTTCTACCTATTCAATTCACCCACACTTCCAGGTCCAGATCAAGCGCTGGTCCCTTCCTGAGGATAGGCCATCCACCAGAGTGGCAAGAGCAGAGACCCATCTGGGTCAGAATCCAGCTCTGTCACCTTCCAACTTTGTGACGCTGGGTAAGTTACCTAACCTCTCTGGGCTTCATTTCCTCAGCTATAAGGTAGTGCTATAAACAACTCTTTATGTGATTGTTGAAATAAAAGAAGCATAAACCACTTAGAACTGTGCTGCTCAATACAGTAGCTGCTAGCCACACGTGGTTATCAAACCTTAGAAATGTGGCTGATCCATACAGAGATAAGCTGTACATGAGACATACACAGCAGAGCCTGAAGATTTCAGATATGGGGAAAAGAATGTGAGATTTACATTAATTACATTATAAAGTAAATAATATTTTGGATACATTGAGTTAAATAAAACACTGAAAATTTCATCAGTTTATTTTTACTTCTTAATATGTTATAAAATGTTTAAATTACATACGCAGCCCATATTTGTGGTTTACTTTCTATTTCCGGCAAACATAGTAACTGTTCAATGTTAGTTTCCGATTTTCCCCGGCCACTCACGGGCCACCTACAGTGCTCAGCATTTTCAATGGTGTCTAAAGTCTTTAATTATGTCTGTGGTACCAAAGGAGTCCCTTCTTCTTTCCAGGCTCCTGGTCACCAACCTGAGACATGTGACAAGGAGTAGAAAGGAAATTAGATTTAGAATCAGAAGACCGGCTCCAGTGCTGGTTCTGCCATTACCAATTAGGTGCCCTTAGCATGTCATTTCACTCCTCTGAGCTACAGTTTTGCCATTTGCAAAACAGGGAATAATAATATCTTGTTCGTGGCATGCAAGAATGCTTATGAAGGTCTTGGTAAAGTGGAGAGGACTGCCTAGGCCAGAATTAAGTAGTACAATTTGCAGAGCAGGGAGTTTGGGCAGTCCTGTCTGCCACCTCTGATATTCTCTGCCTTCCATTTCGTACTTTTATTTAACTATTTCCCATGTCTCTAAACACAAGTTTTCCTAGGAACACACATCTTCCTTCTCATATATCCCCCAACACAACCAAAACAGGGTGCTGCAGGCAGACCGCCTCCCAACCAACACAGACTGAGTATGCCCTGTGTACGAGGCACTAAGATTAGGGAGCTCCAGGTGCAATGGTAGAGAGGGCCTTGGGAAAAAAATTTGATGATACAACATGGAATATACTTGTAACGGAGAAATCAAATAAGTGTAAAGCACCAGAAAGCAAGGGGGTGAGGGGTGCACTTTACTTGGTAAAAGCAAAGAAGGGTGGGGATAAGGGAGATACATGAAATGACCAACAGGAGGGACTCTGAGAGGCATTTGCAAGGATGAGCAAGGATGAACAAGCATGGAATGCTATAGCATTTAATCCAAAGTAAACATCAGCATCTGATGTGTAATGTGCCACCTAACAACATGAATCTTATCATGAAAGACCCCTGGTTGAAAGGTTCTTCCTGCAGATGGAACACCACTGCCCTCCTGCCTTCACTACTTTTAGGTTCCCCCAGCTTACCCCATAGACCACTGAGGGATGCGTGCAATAAGCTCTTGAGGAACTCAAGGACCATCTGTGCCAACTGCATAAACCTCAGCTACTTGCACAGAGAGGCTTGTGAGAGCAGGACCCTGTCTCAAAACATCCTGTTCCTATTTTTAGCCAGGAAATACTGATGGGGGACTCAAGAGTTGGAAAATTTTAGTTTAATGTAATAGCTAGTAAGCCTAGTAGTTAGTGCATGTAAAAAGCCATTGTTTCAGGAACTGCAGGTATGACCCACCCTGACTCCAGGAGGCCACAAGCAATTGACCTTTGTGCTCCAGATGAGACCGTAAGCAATCAAAGTGGTATCCGAGCCATTGTGTTCCAGGGAGAGGCAGGTCCACCGCTCAGGACACAGGACATAGGACACAGATAAAGAAAATCACTCATCTGAGGATGAAAGCATTTTAGGGAAATTGCCAGACTGCAGCTTTTATCTGATTAACTTCTTTCCTGAATTCCAAACCCCTTACCTACACTTTTTCCTTTTTATAAAAAGGCTGGCTTGAAAGGAAATGTAAGACGGTCTGTTAGGGTCTATAACCTGCCGTCTTCTCAGATTGCTGGCCATCTGAATAAAGTGCCCATAAAGATTCAATCCTTGTCTCTGCTTATTGGGTCTGGTGGGTGACAGGCAGCACAAACACCGGCTTTTCTGGTTTCAATACCTCCTTACCATCTACACTCTATTTTCCACCTCCCAACACCAACAAGCATGAAAAGCAAAAGGCTACATCCTATAGTTGGCAGGGTGGGCTTCTCTACCTCATAGTGTGTTTTTTCCTAATTCTAAAATAATATCTAGATTATTGCTAGTTAAGTTAAACTGCAGAGTTGTACTTTACCAAAAACACAATGTTCCACCTGCATGGCCCAGGAAAAGCAAATACACAAAGCTTCTTGGGTTAAGATCTGAAGTTGAATTTTTGCACCTGAACTTCTCCTTCAGACTGATATTCAAATGTCAAAAGGTCATATTTTCATTTAAAATGAGAAAATGAGTGTTTCTGAAAGGGACAGTGAGCAAGAGCAACAAATAAGTACCTATCCAGAGATGGCATCCGTGAGCCTGTGGCCACCTCTGCATGTACGGACCGTGGAGCCACACCTTACCCAACGGTTAGCTGCAAAATCAGTGCCACGGTCAAAAATCCCCCTCCCTTGGGAAACTATTGTTCAAAAACATTTCAAGAATTTTAATTTATATTAATCTATTGTAATGTAGGGACTTGATTTGAATCCTGACTTACATAAGCAGACTGTTTTTTAAAACTACATACATACAAACCACATATATATGAGTGTACGTGTGTATACACATGCACTCATACATACATTTATGTGTATATAGATACACACATATCTACAGATACACATATAACAATTGAGGAAATTTTTTTAAATGTTTTATTTATGTATTTTTAGAGAGAGGAGAAGGAAGGGAGAGAGGGAAAGAAACATCAATATGTGGTTGCCTCTCATGCGACCCCTACTGAGGACCTGGCCTGCAACCCAGGCATGTGCCCCGACTGGGAATCAAACCAGCAACTCTTTGGTTTACAGGCTGAAGCTCAATCCACTGAGCCACATCAGCCAGGGCCAATAGAGAAAATTTTAATATTGACTCCACGTCTGATGATATGAAGAAATTGTTCATTATTTAAATGTGATAATAGTATATTGTAGTTAAGCTTTTATTTTTAAACAATGCCTTTTAAACACGTACAGTGAAATATTTACAGATAAAATTAAAAATAAACAAACAGCTGAATTAGAAGTAGGTTAACATAAGATATTATTTTGCATGGATATTCATGTGCAGTATATGAAAGTTAAAAACAAGGTCCTCCTACCTACATCACTGAGAAACTATAGAATACATAATCTGTTTATGCAACCCTGAACACTCATATAAAAGTTCACTCAGTGAATCCAACATAGCTGGGCTATTCCCCAGCCCTGGAGGAGATGATGAGTTCTTCTTGTGGGTACCAGAATTACTATCTTGAGTTTAGTATCATGCAGCACAAAAAAGACAAATATTTCAACACTGAGATCGCACCGAGCCCAAGATGCTCACCCTGTGAAGACTGAGGGAACCCCTGATTTATGTCTCCCCCACCTGTACTGTATGAGCTTTAAATTATGCTGGCTGAGTAACTATCAGAACTGTGAGCACTATTTCAATTACTCTCTTTCTTTCTCAATCTCTCCCCTTTTAAAAAAATATGCTGAGTAGGTAGAGTTCAATTGACATTCCACTCTGTGTACCTGCGTGCTATTTCTCTTTGAGGTGAAGCTATATAAGGCTCCTGGTATTAGAGTTGATATTTAGGGGAAGAAAATAATCACACCTTAATCCATTAAAATATGTGGCCAATACAGAGCATGCAGTGTAGCTCAGGTAACAAAGGCAATCTTTGTTGAAGACACATAGCCATGTCTACCTATATACAGCATATGGAGCTCAGAGAGCCTAGTATTCAGTTGTTATTATTATCATAACCATTACCATTATTACAAGTATCACTTACTGAGCCCCTGTTCTATGGCAGGTGCTTTCTATTTTATCTTAAATCTTCTGAATAACTCCATGGGCTGATTACTTTACAGGTGAGAAAGCTGAAGCTCAGAGTAACTGAGTGATTTTGACAAAGGCCACACAGCTACAAAGGGACAGAACCAAGATTCAAATTTCACTCCCCAAGCCTAGCATGTTCTAGCATGCTGTTACCTCTGCATGCAAATTAGGCCTTTAAGGCAGTTATTTAAGATCCCTTTATTTTCTAAAACATTTTTTCCAAAACCCTGTTGAGCTGCCTAACTGAAAACTCCACTCTGTAGTCCCAGGGGATGACTTCTGCAAATCTACAGCCCTGTTGAGTTTCACTTCCATTTTCTCTGGCCATCATGATGTCTTACCTTTGATCATCTGACATGCCAGAGAGAAGAGCATATAAAGTAACTTTTCTTTTTGGATTGACTGAAGTCCAGGTGACTCCATAATCAACCCCCTCCCCCCCAAAAAAAACAGATCCTATAAGATAATTTTTTTACCCTTATATCTCAAGTATGTTGGTTTATTATAACAACTCATTCCACTTGCAAATGGTGCTGGCCAGGGAATGCTTCATACCAGAGAGCCATCTGTAGGGTAGGTGGAACACAGATGTCAAGCCTGATGGCCATCAATAATAATCATATATCAATACCACTGTCTGAACATGAACTGTGTGTCAGGTGCTGCATTAGGCAGTCTCTCTCCAACTTTTGTAACACTACAAGGTAGATGCAAGCTACCACATTGTGTAGATACAGATGAGTATCTCTACATGAAGAGTTAAGCCCCTTGCCCAAGGTCATGTAACTATTACAGAGCTAGGATTCAAACCCAACTTGTCAACTCCAGAGCTCCTGTCTACGGCACACAGAGGCAAGGCCACTCCTACAGATAAGAGTAGGTAAGCAAAGGGTTTCTGTGAAGACATAGGGTTGGACCTTGATGGATGTGTAGGATTTGGATGACTGGAACAGTCCTGGAAGGACATCAGGAGGTTCTAAATGTCCCTGAGGTCCTGGGAAGAAGATACTCAAATGAACTGTAGTTAATGCTATTTTTCAAATAGAAAATGCTACCTGGTGGGCACTTTGAGATTCTAACTTTTTATTGATTGCAGAGAAAGTCAAATACAGGAAGTCCTCAAATAATTTCATTTTGTTATAACATTGATGAGATGTCATAGGAACTTAACTCTTGTTTATAGCAATTAGCCTATGGTAAAATTGGTTTTGTTATACATCCTTCTGCTTCAAGTCACAGAACCTATCAACAACAATAGGTAAGGACAAGAAGATTTAAATCATGAGCACTCATCCAAAGTCCAAGCCTTCTACACTGCCTCATCCCATCAGACCATCATCATTGTTACCCGGGTTCCCTTGTATCATTATGTGGGGTCTAAGCATTCTCTGAGGCCTAGCAGGACATCATTGGTTAAAAAGACCTTAGCGGACAGTCAAGTGGCAAACCCACTACCTATCGAATGAATTCCCCACTCAGTAGCAACAAAACATTAGCATCCAGCATCTCATTTCACAGCTGTAATAAGGATCATGTCTTCTTCCAAGGTAGCCCAATATCCATTATGAAAAACTCTTTACTTATTATACATCAGACTGAACTCTTCCTCATGCCCCTTAGCTTTCACCTGCTGGTTCTAAGTCTACTCTCTAGAGTCTAGAGGAAAATAAATGTTCCACTTACCAGTCTGGATGTTATCAGCTTACTATGTCACTTCCCCACCCCCACTCACGCACCTAAAATATCACTGCTTTTTAACAGCTAAAAATAAAAACCCCCAAACCAATCACTTCCTTGAACAACAACCTAATGTCTCCTTCCTCAAGACAGAGTCTCTTAATTTTTTTTTTCCATTTGTGCCTCAAACAACTGAAGTCAGCTCATATCATTTCAATACAATTGCATTTCTAATTGGAAAATCCCCAGTACCTACATCACGGAGGACTCTCAGTTCTTTTTCTTCAAACTCCCTCCCTTTAAAGTTGGACAGGCATCCTCCCAGATCGCCCCTCCCACCCCCACCTCCTTCCCCATCAGCCTCCTCTGGTAGGGGCTTCCTGCCTGCCCTGCAACGCCCATATCTCAGGCGTTCAGCCTCAGCAGGGGCTCCACGCACTCTGTACCCCATTGCATAGTGGCCAGCCCCCTGTGGCATCTCCCCCAGACTCCAGAACACATCTTTTTAAAAAAAAAAATCTTTAAACTGGCCACCTGTATAGAAACTTTACACTCTAGATTTACTCCTTTCTAAAAAAAATTATTAACCACTAACACAAGTCTTACAGCTTAGGATAGAACAGTGAATAAACCAGATGAAGGTCGCTGTCCGGAGAACTTTTCTTTCTAGCAGAGGAAGACACACACACACACACAAAAACATGCACAACATGTAAATTATGTAGTATCTCAGAAGATGCTAAGTGCTCTGGGAAACAAAGCAGATCAGCAGAGAATAGAAAGAGGAGGACCAGAAGAACTGACTTAAGGTAGGTTTCCATTGTTAAAAGGGCAGTAGAATAGGCCCCATTGAGAGGTAGACACTTAAGCAGAGAATGAAAGGAGGTGAAGGAGTGAGCCCTGCAGTATATGTGGAAGAGCATTTGAGGCAGGGGGAAGGGCCTCTGCAAAGTCCTGAGGCAGGAGTGCACTCCAGTGTACTGGTTGGGCAGAAAGGAGCAGACAAGAGGGCACAAGAAAAGGGGGTCAGAGAGGAACAGAGACGATTGGAGGAAGGCAGTGATCCTGTAGTGCCTCGTAAGTCAGGATGAAGACTTTGCCTTTTACTCTGAGTAAAACTGAGAGCCACTGCTAGGGTTTCAGCAGAGAGGCAACCTGATCTGATTCAATATCACTTCAGGCTGCCCTGGGGGGATAAGAACAGGCAAACCGTCGGGAGGTCACTAGAGTATCTTGGTGAGAGGTGCAGATAGCATGGATCAGGTAGTTGCAGCAGAGAAGTAGAAATATTTTCGATGTGCTTCAAAAACCAAGCCCAATGAATTGGATGTGAATGTGAGAGAAAGAATCAAAGATGATTCCAAGGTTTGGGGCCCACGCAACTGGAAGAATGGTGCTGCTTTCAACAACAACAACAAGAAAAGTAAGAAAAGGGAAGGGCAGATCTGGAGGGGAAGAGAAGATCAGGAGTTCAGTTTGGGGTATCCTGAGTTTGAGGTTAGACTGTCATGTGGAGTGTTAAAGACTCATCCTGACAGGAAATCACAGACATCAGGAGAAAGTCTTGGCTGGAGGTAAAAACGTGGGCATTATCAGCACTGAGGCCCTTTGGAGGTTCGTGAACAGCTGGTTGAGTTATTTTCCACTGGCCCATGGATGTTTACTCTGGAGCAAGAGTTATTGGGTTTAAACCTGATTCTACTCTAAGACTTCTTAGCTGTTTGGTCTTGAATAGGTTCAACTGCTCTGAGCATATTTCCTCACCTGTGCTAGAGAGAAAATAACAGTACCTCCCTCTTAGGGTAATAATGAGGAAAAAAGAGCAATTCATGTTAATTACCTTGCACATAGTAATAGGCACTCTGTATGTTAGTAATTAGATTCCTTTCCCCCACCCTCTCCATCTCTTACTATCTTGCTAGGCTTGGTATCTTCAACTTTTCTTCTTTCTTACCCCATATTCAATTCATCCCTCACCCTGAGTGCTACTGGATCACTTGTTCATCCTGATACCTCATTGCCCCTATTACAAGGTATTGAATCAAATGAAATAGGAAATAAACTTCTACTCTTTCTACTCAAAACATTTCTTAAATCTGTCTTCATCTCTCTTATTATTTCTCATGTAAGCCCCCAATAAATTTTACTTAAGACTCAATTATAGCTCAAATGAAATTAAAATGTAATTTTAATTTGCTTACATGGCTGTCTTCCTTTAAAACTATAAGTCTTTCAACCACCAAGTCATCATTATCTCCATATCCTTAGCACCTTTGTGCCCAGGCCATGGTAAATATCCAATGAACATCAGTTGAACTAATGAAAAAAATAATTTTATTGGCCACCTACTACTTTCTAGACACTGAAATGAAAATATAATCATCACTACCCCTACATAAACTACTGTCCCTGCCCTTAGGGAGTTTTGAGAAACAAACAATATACCTGAGGCTACAAACAAACTAGCTGAATACATGTAATATTACCATAATAAAAGGACATGCCATATAAAATTGATTATATTTATACAGGAGCTCCAAAAAAAAAATGATACCCTCTGGGCTAAAGTTAGAAATGAAAACAGGGATCACTCAGCTTGGACTTTCCCAAAGTATAATATGGGATTTTATGCCAAATTCCAAGTTACCAGACAACTTTTTTTTAACTGTAATAAAGAGGAGGAACACTTCAAACTTATTAACATGTTGTGCTTTGTGGTCTAGAAATGCCAAATCTTTTCAAAGATGGTACAATGTTGAGTCTTTGGCTTGACTATACAACTTTTACCTTCATGGCATGTCAATGTCACCCTATTCAAAGGAGAACTGTTCTATGTCTAACAACTCAGAGTGGCAAAATCACATTGAATAATATAACTTTAAGAAATGTCCATATTGTATTTGAGAATTGTTTGTCATAAATCTGAAGGTTGAACTTAAGTACTTTCAACTTGTTATGCTTAAAAAAAAGTACTGAATCAATGTAATAATCTTTTTTAAAAAATTTATAATATTGTAATTTTGTAAAATGTAACTAAAAATCAAAAACCCAAATGATTT
>VMDR010004331.1:0-61171 GCA_007922815.1 Macrotus californicus | reverse complement strand
AGCTGCAAAAATATTTGTCTTTTCTTTACATACCTCTATTTTGTGTTAAATAACATTAGGATAAAAAGATTTTTAAATGTTTTATTAAATATGAAGTTAGCTGTTGGTTTTAAACAAATATTATCTACTTAAAGGGAATAACATCTATTATTTGTTGGAAGCTTTTAGTCGAAATTGCTATCTATTGTTATCATCACAAGTTTTATCATTTAAATCACTCAGTATGATTATATTATTAGTTTTCACTATATTAAAACATCCTGAAATTCTGAGTCAGCTCTACTTGATGATGGCATTATATTCTTTTAATGTGTTTTCCCTCTAATTGGTAGCTTTTAAGTGTATACATTTATACATTTATAAATAAAATTCATTTACATTTTCTGTGGGTTATGTAGTAGTTTTTTTGTGTGTTTATCGTGATGTACTCGAAGTAAATTTTTTTCCTGAGTGCTGTTTTGACGTTTTGTGCATTGCTATGTGATGTCATTATTTTTGTTTTTTTTCCCAGCATTATTGAGACGTAGGTGACATTATCACTGTGGAAGTGTAAGGTGCGCGAGGTGATGATGAGATGCATGCACACTTGCAGAATGATTACCATAATAAGGTTAGTCAGCACACCTGTGACCTCACGTTCATTGCTATGTTAAAATGATGTGTTACTGTACCAATGAATCAGTCTCTCTAGTGTCATTTAGGAATACTTTTCCAAAACATTTTTTTGGAAAATATAATATAGCATTGTAGAAATTTTGGAGAACACAGGAATATATTAAGAAGTAAGTAATAATTACCCATAATATTAGGGTGTAGAGGCAGTCACTGTTCATATCTTTTTTAGTCATTTTTTTCATGCACATATTCTTTTTTTTTTTAAAGATTTTATTTATTTTGAGAGTAAGGGGAAGGGAAAGAGAAAGAGAGGGAGAGAAACCTCAATGTGTGGTTGCCCCTTGCTGGGCACCTGGCCTGCAACCCAGTCATGTGCCCCGACTGGGAATCGAACCAGCAACCCTTTGGTTCACAGGCTGGCGCTCAATCCACTGAGCCATAGCAGCCAGGGCTCATGTACATATTCTTAAATATTGAGAATATACCATGTATACAATTTCATATTATGCTGTTTTGAATTGATATTATTTTTTAAGCATTTTCCCACCTCATTGAAAGCATTCATAATCATATTTGATGGTTGTATTATATTTCCTCTGTATCATTTATTTAATTACAGTCCTATTGGTGGATATTTATTGTTTACTGCATTTGGCACATAAATCTTTGTCTACATTTCTGATTATTAGAATAGATTTCTAGATGTGAATATTCTTCCAGAGATACTACTATTTTTAAACTTATTTTTGTTCCATTTTTTCTGTTTTATTTTATTTTGTTTTATTTTTTTATTGATTTTAGAGAGAGAGGAAGCGGGGTAGAGAGAGAGAGAGAGACATTGATTCGTTGTTCCATTTACTGATGCACTCATTGGTTGATTCTTTTATGTGCCCTGACTGGGGATCGAACCCACAACCTTGGTGCATCGGAACAACACTCTGACCAACTGAGCTAACTGGCGAGGGCCTGAAATATTAATGTTTTGATAATGAAAAAGTATTTCGAGATTGTCTACCAGAGTGGCTGCACCACTTACACCCTCGGCAGTGTGGGCACTGCTGGCCTTCAACGGCGTGTGTTACAAGCACCTTCTGAAGGAAGAGACAGGGTACCTTTGTTTGCTAAGGAGTTTTCTTCCGGGCAGATATTTACAAGATACATTGGTACCAATGGCTACTTAACTGCACATTAAAGGCTGTATTTTAATTGATTTATTATGCAAGAACATGATTACGTTACGTGCAATTTCTAACGTTTTATCTTCGCTGAGATTTCCTTTTTGCTTGACGTTCACCTGTGTTTTTGTTTTTATGAACCAATCATGCGTTTATCTTACAAGGGTAAAATTTTATTTCCACGGTGCCTCAGAGGTGCTCCCTCTCAGATGTTTATGTCCCAGATAAGTTTTTGTTTTATTTGGAAAGTGAAACCGCCTCCCTCTGATACGCACGGCAGGCTCTCAGTTCAGTGAAGTGTCTGCTAACCCGAGTGGGCTGGATCTGCTTTCAGGTTTCTGAGGGGCTAGTCTGGCCAAGGAAAACTTGGAAGGGCCTCGGACAAAGCTTCCTTTGGCTCCTCCTCTTCCCCAGGCCCATCCAACCACACCAGAAAACAGACAGATGATCCAGAAAGCATTTTCCTTGTTTGGTCTCTTGGATCCATATGTTCATGTTGCCCCCTTCTGGCTCCCTAGGTGCTGGGGTTCCTGACATCTGAATCTTGCTTCTGAAACTGTGTCTAGTTTGGCTTCTCTTAGTCCCTGCATCTCTAGCCGTAAGCCCTTGTATCCACTTTAACCCCATTCCTCACTCCTAGCCTATCAGGTGAGATAGGAAGGAACTTTCCAAGTGGCTGCATTCCTGGGCTCCCCATCACGCACCTCGCTGACTGAGATAGTTCCTGCACAGGAGCACTAGGGACAGACGGGACACGGCTGGCTCCACGGGCAAATTGCTCTGTGTGAGTTACCTGGGTGATGGAGACTAGCATAGAGTCCCCACCACACAACCACCCTGGCATTATAGCCCACCGCCCTCTTTCTCCCTCCCAGGACAATCTGTAGAGAATCCCAGACCGCTTCAAGTCAAAGACACAGCAACACTCGGGGTTCACACGTGACGTAAAGATACACCATCACGATAAGTTAGGTCTCCTGCAGCAGCACATGACCACCAAACCTCATGACACAGTGACAAAGGTTTATTTTCCACTGGTGTTCATCACGGTCAGTTTCAATTCTGTACCATGTCCTTTTTACTCTGGGATCTAGGTTGACACAATAACCCCCATCTGAACCAGTGCTGGTGTCCTGGCAAGGAGAAACCCCGACCTGGCACTTAAAGGGTCTACTCTCATTGTATTGGTCAAAGCAAATCACGTGGGCACTCTGTGCTGAGCATGGCATCGACATATAACCCTATGTGCAGAGGTTTGGCCCGTCACATGGCCGAGCCTAATGTCAACGGGCAAGGGTGATGACGTGTGCTGAAGAGGGAGCAGTAAATATTGTTAACTAGAAAATAGTCCCCAACAGGACGCAGCTCAGACAGGTGGCCTTCCCTGGCTGCCGTGGAAGGCGGGACGGTGTGCACTTCCCTGTAAGAATGCTGTAGAGTTCCTGATGTTGCCATACTTTCCCTGCTTCCACCGAGATGTGCTAAATCCTGCTGACAATGGAGTTCAAACCAAGTTACTGCCTGCAGAGTTCCGATTCTCCCTGCAGCTGGAGGGACCCAGACTCAGGAAAGGCTGGGATGTGGGCCAGAGTGGCTCAGTCCTTCAGGCTGAGGTGTGGCTTAGGCTAGGTGACCGACTGTCCCTGTATGCCCAGGACTGAGGCGTTTCCTGGAACCATGTTAGGCATATCAGGACTACTGATCACCCTGCCTTAGGTGCTCTCCATGTTGCCTCTTTTTTCCAACAATGTCTGCTTGTGCAGCTGGGCTGAGGAGGTAGGTGGATGCTTTGTGTAGCATCTGTAATCCCAGATCGAATCGGCAAAGCCTGGGAAGTTGTGTGGGCGCCTATGCCTTTCTCAGGGAAGGAAAAGCTCATCCTGTGCGAATGGATATTGCTTATGATTCACCCAATGAGGCAGCAGATGCTGCTTGTAAATTACCACAGGCAGTCCCAGCTGAAACGGACATGGCCCATGAAAAACCACGACATGGGTGATGGTGGATGCCACCCCACGCGTCTGGGCCTCATTCTGCTTCTAAGATAACAGGGCAGGGACAGTGGGCAGGTGGCAGGCCAAGATCTTGAGACACCACTCATTTGTAATGACTGAGTGTCAGAGGTTTACCAGTAAAAGGACTTTATCATGGACCAGTGCGCTGTCCCCTCCCTGAACACCTCCCATGATCACCAGCTTGGTGATAAACGTTCTCATCCACCCTCTGCCCTGAACCTCCAAGTGCACCAGCCACTGTTGTTCGGTTGATGAAGGAAGGTTTCCACTTCCATGAACTTCCTAACCACCTCGTCCCTGACTGCTCGTGTTCTGGTCCATGTGGCCCTGCCCATTGGTCTACGGCAAGAAGGAAAATATGGGCTGCATTTCAGAGGTGTGCTTCTGCTGCTACAAGTTCTCCAGATAAGGCGGTTGGTCTGTCCATCTTTCGCCACTCATTCCACTTGGGGGTTGGTGAACAACAAAACCTTGCACTTCTCCCATGAGTGTGTACTCACCACTGCCTTCCTGTCTCCTTGCGTGAGGACTGCCCTTCCAGCCCGAAGAGCTGTGTTAGGTCAGCCCTTACGAGGGGGTGGATTCCAACCACCGTGGCTTATGCTCTAGCCTCCCGCAGGTGTGGCTGGGAGGAGGCGAAACTAAGACGTCAGTGAACTTGTGGGCACTACTCCCTTTTCTGTCTCTAAAAAGAGGTTTATATTTGCCTTATAAAATCTGTACCTTTTTTTTAAGACTTTTATTTATTTATTTATTTATTTTTAGACAGAGGGGAAGGGAGGGAGAAAGAGAGGGACAGAAACATTGATGTGTGGTTGCCTCTCGCACGCCCCCTATGGGGGACTTAGCCCACAACCCAGGCATGTGCCCTGACTGGGAATCGAACCAGCGACCCTTTGGTTCGCACGCTGGCACTCAGTCCACTGAGCCACACCAGTCTTGGCAAATCTGTACCTTTGACCGATGAAAGGCTTGTGTCGGCTTCCCAAACTTCTGCAAGGGAGAAGATATATCTTGTAAGCATCTGGGTATTTGGCTCACTTAGAGGTGAGAGCTTATCTCTCCACCTCCCATAACTAGACATCCAAACTAACCGTAGAGCTGGAGATGAGGACCATCAAAGTGCATGTTCCCATGTTCAGACATTTCCATACTTTTACCTGGTCTTGGGGGATCGGTGTGTATTGAACACATTAAGTTTTCTTTTTTTCTGCCCTATCAAGCTGCTATTGATCTACGAACAAATAAGTAAGTGCATTAAAGGTGTTTGTCATTGGTAGAACCACGTTCTGAAGGATTTTTCTTGGAATTTGGATGGTCACCATGTCAACGATCTATTTTGGGAATTTGGAATGTCTGAATTTGTATCACATTAAACATACATATAACACGTTTTATGTGGTGTACATAAACTAGTATACATAGACATATCTCATTCTGTGTGATGTAATAGAGAGGGTTGAGAATCTATATTCTTCCCTTTTCTTTATCCCTCAGCTCTGGGTTATCTTGGATTCTCCTTCCCAATATGCAGAAAACTGTCTGTCCACACCTTTGCTCACCTGTCAACACCTTCATTTTTTGGCTCTCTCTGTGTTTTTATTTAATATTACGTATTTACTTCCTTATTTACTTGTAACCAGCATAAAGAATAAGTATTTATTAGAAGGATACAGCAGTACACTCATAAATGAGGGCTTCCTCCCCTATAAGTTGGATCTCATTTGTTTATTAGTACTTATTTTTTTTAAAGATTTTATTTCTTCATTTTCAGAGAGAGGGAAGGAGAAGGAGAGGGAGAGAAATACCAACTTGTGGTTGCCTCTCACACACCTGTACTGGGGACCTGGCCTGCCACCCAGGCATGTCCCCCGGCTGGGAATCGAACCAGCGACCCTTCGGTTCGCAGCCCATGCTCAATCCACTGAGCTACACCAGCCAGGGCCAGTACTTATTTTTAAATGAAAGTTGAATTTATTGGGGTGACATCAGTTAACCAAATTATATAGGTTTTAGGTATACAGTTCTGTAATACGTCATCTGTATATTGTGGCAATTTTTCAACCAGGGTGTCACAAGAATATTTAAAACAGGCAATACCTGACTGTTTAGTCAGAGGTACTGACCTCTTTTCCCGTAGACGGTCAAAGAAAAAAATGACAACAGCCGACACAGCAATAGCTGTCCGATGTGAATGAATCAAAATTACACCTATTCTTTTGTCGTGTGGGCAAAAACGTCTATTTTTGGTGTGCTGCAGAATTTTAGTCATTAGTGTGTGTGTGCCCTGAGATGAAGAGGGTTGGAAACCGCTGGTGTGTTGTGTTGTGTGTTCGCACCTCAACTCAAGTCTCTCTCCCATTTTTCGCTCTATGTTGACCAGATGTCTTCATGGCCAATTTTAAATCCGGGTGAGAAGAAAGCAGCTAACCAGAAGTTCAACGGCCTGACCCCTAAATCCACATTCCTTTCTTCTGAGGCTGATGCAGTACAGCACTCGGGTTCTGGGTCCTAGGCTTCTTCCCTGACTTCTGGCTTTTGATGGCTTTTATTTGAACTCATGGGTGCTGGTTAATTCCTGTCAGTGGATTTTCCTGTCAGTCTTGACTCTGCCCGTGGGCCATACAGCTGTGCTGCAGGCCCTGTATCCAAGGCAAGCAATATTTGTTTTAAAATGTACACTTTGGCCCTGGCTGGTGCGGCTCAGTGGATTGAGCACCGGCCTGCGAACCAGAGGGTTGCCGGTTGGATTCCCAGTCAGGGCACATGCCTGGGTTGTGGGCCAGGTCCCTAAGAGGCAACCACACATTGATGTTTCTCTTCCTCTTTTTCTCCCTCTCTTCCCCTCTCTAAAAATAAGTAAATAAAATCTTTAAAGACAAAATGAAAACTAAAATGTAGACTTTGTCTCTATTCAGGTATGTTGAGGCCAACAGATCAAGAGAAAAGACTGTCTATTACTCACAGGCCCCAAGAGGAGGGGGCAAGACACACAACGCAGAGCCACAGAGAGGACACCGAGGTCAGTGACAGGCAGAGGCAGAGAAAAGGAGAAGGGGGGCAAAGATGGAAAGAGAAACAGGAGTGGATGAGCAGTTAAGCAGGTTTAGGGTCGGTTAGTTTGAGTAACGACATTGGGCTCTAGGGTGTAGGGGTCGCCTCCAGTTGTCTGATGCTTAGCTCTGGGGTAATGGGGCAGAACACTGTCAGAGCAAATATGTCAGGAGGTCTGGGGATATGAGCTCCAGACCTGTGAGCTTGCTTCCTATGCAAAGGAGAGAGAGTGGGGATGGAAGGGGAGGTTGTTTTCTACCCTTAGGGTCCTAGGAATTCACGAACCCTGCAAGGGGTAAGCCCTCCCTCGTCTGTAAGGCCCCAGATGTCAAAATTTCAGGTACAGAAACTAAAAAACATGATTAATACAGTGTTTAAAACACATTCAGTCCTTCATGGGCAGGACTTGGCATTAGTCACCCACCCAGATCCACTTTGAGGTGATGCACGGGTGGCCACTTGGCGCTGGATTGGTTGCTTGGTCATTAATAATAATAATAATAATAATAATAATAATAATAATAATAATAGAGAGCATTTATTGGGCCAGCACTGTATATGGCACCAATAACAGTAGATTGGTTGTAAAAATGGCCCTGTACTCTACTCTTCCCTATATCCATATTGTTTGCCATGTGACTTTGTGGCTCCTCCCACCAAGAGGGAGTTTCTTTCCCCATCCCTTGAGTCTGTCTGGGCAGACCATGTGTCTTGTTTTGATAAACAGGAAGCAGAGGAAGGGACAGTTCTATGTCTAGGATCCCAGAGGCCTTGGACACTTCCATTCACTCTCCTGGAACCCCATACAAAGGGGCCCGGGCTGGCTGGCGGTAGGATGAGAAGATGTGAAGGAGAGTCCAGCTGTCCTGCTGAGGCCGTCCTAGACCAGCCTCTCACCTGCTGTCCCCTGACCCTGCCTTTGCCCATCAGTGCATGAGTGAGTCCATCCAAGACCAGAAGAACTGCCCAGTTGACCTGTAGATGTATGAGCAATGTAAAGTGCTCTATTGTAGCCTTCCTAAGCGATGTTTGTTCTCTAGATGGGGAGATACACTTCATTTATTTATTTTTAGAGAGAGGGGAGGACGGGAGAAAGAGAGGGAGAGAAACATTGATGTGTGAGAGATATGTCGATCAGTTGCCTCTCACACACTCCCAAACTGGGGGACTGGCCCGCAACCCAGGCATGTGCCCTGACTGGGAATTGAACTGGTGACCTTTTGGTTCCCAGGCCAGCACTCAATCCACTGAGCCACACCAGCCAGGGCAGTAGATACACTTCATAGATGCTTTCTGTTATACAATTGGTTTGTTATAAGTGACAAGGAAAAAAATCTAAGATGCCCTAAATTGCAGCAGGCCAGGGGGTGGAAGGAAGAGACAAAAGTGGGGTTATTCAGTTACAGCCACAGTGCAGAGCCAATGAAGGACTGCTCATGCTCCTAAGTGTACTCTGGAGTTATCAGATGAGCTTCCAGGTTATTTCCGAGACTATCTAAAAAGAAGGAGTAGCCAGGCACCCACTGAACCCCAGGGCCTGCACTTCTTGATTCCTAACTCTCTGCCCCTGCCCCAGAACCCGCCCTACTTCACCTCCTCCTGCCCCGCTGTCCAAAGCTAACGTAAATCCTTTCAGACAGGCTACATCTTTCTCCCCGCCATGTGCTGTCCAAAAACTCCTGTAACACTCCAGCACTACAGACATGCCTGTGGTTTCTATTAGCCTTGCCGCAGGTGGTTTAGGCTCCATGCCCGAAGACCCATCTTCTTTTTGCTAGCAATGGGCCAATAAATGCATTCTTTTAAAAAGCCTTCACCCTGGCTGGATAACTCGGTTAAAGCGTCATCCCGATATACAAAGGTTATGGGTTCAATCCCCAGTCAGGGCATGTACAACAATCAGCTGATGCATAACAAGTAAATGGAACGATAAACGATGTCTCTCATGCTCTCTCTTTCTCTTCCTTCCTCTTGGTCTCTCTAAATCAATAAAAAAAATTCCAATCTAGCACTTTAAAAAAAAAAAAAAAGACTCCAGCTGTAGAAGTTAAAATTGTTGTTTAACAAAAATAGGTAGAACTCTGTTTTTAGAAAAACTTAATTTTTTTTAGAGTAGGAATTTCTGAGGAAGTACTGGACTAGCAGCTGAATCAGGGTTGTAATAGAAGAGCATTTGCGAGAACTGGAAGCAAAAAATAAGGACAGCCTGAAATTCAAAAGCGATACTGGTGCACCGGGGCCTGGGGGCCAACTGTCCTGTCTTGCCAGAGGAAGGCTGTAGCAGAAGACAAGCTGGCGATGTTATAAAAGGTCTTAAACACTCACATGCTCTCTGATTCGATAATTCCAGTTTCAGACATGTATCATGTGACAACAAAAGATGTGTAGAGGAATTCACCTACAGAGTTGCTCTCATTTGGTAGGGTCCTGGCAAGAAACAGATGGCACACTTACACTGGGTAAGCATAGGAGTTTAAGGGAGGACCGTTTATAAAGGCCTGGGCAGGGCTAAGGGAAGCCAAAGAACAGCAGAGTGCTTGGACTAGCAGTGACAGGGACACCATGTCACCCTAAGCACGAAGGTGCAGGGGGCGGGGAGCTATTCCGGGAACCCAGGGAGAGTAACCGTAGGCGAGAACCTCCTATCAGATGCGCCCTAGGTCTTCTGTTCAAGGACACAGTCAAGGAGTAGTGCTTGGGGGAGGGGCCGTGGGGAATAAGTACTCTTGTCCCCTTCCTTTCCCATGATCAGATTGCTTGCTGTGGACCCCCCACTGGCCAGAGGCGTGGAAGCCCAGTGATTCATTCCTGCAAAGGTCAGCTTCCTGAAGCAAACGGCATGGTGGGTAAAGGTTACGTGTGGACCAAGGGCTAATAAATGCATACAGCGTTTGCTGTAGTGTTGCTTACACAGTAGGATGCTGGGAACCACCGGGGTGGCCCGCGTTGGGGAATTTGCTGAACAACTTAGGATAGGTTAGTGTCTTGGAATACAATGCCACCATGACCAATTAAAGTGAAAAAAGTGTTTATAATATATTGTTGAATGGAACAAAAATTTTATGTCCATTCAGATCCCAACTTCTACCGGTATTGTGTGTGGGTGGGTGTTTATGCTTTTAAAGTATCTGGCAGAGCAAACGGTCAAATGCAGTGCTTTTCAGCCAGGGTGCCATGCCAATCGCTGTGTGATGTGAATGAATCGAAATTACACCTATTTTTCTGTCAGATTGGCAAAAAGTATGTGTTTGCTGTGCTGGAGAATTTTAATAATTAGTTTGTGTGTGCCATGGGGTGAAAAAGGTTAAAAATCGCTGAAATGGTGAAAGTGCTTCATTGGGTGTGGCAAGATTACAGGTAATTTTAAGATTCATAACTTTGCTTCTCTTTATATTTTGCTTTTCTTAAAGAGGTATAATAAAAAGTTAAAGTTCTTTTTAAGGAAATGAGAAATATGGCAGGATCCCAACTTAATTCCTTGAGTTAAATAAGTGCTAATTTTAACACTAAGAAGGAAAATTCTTTTAAAAATTCTATGAGAAGCAAATTTCATTTTTTTTTTAATTTTTTATTTATTTTTAGAGAGGGGAAGGGAGGGAGAAGGAGAGGGAGAGAAACATCAATGTGTGGTTGCCTCTTGCGCGTCCCCTACTGGGGGCCTGGCCCGCAACCCAGGCACGTGCCCTGACTGGGAGTCGAACCGTTGACCCTTCGATTCACAGCCTGCGCTCAATCCACTGAGCTACACCAGCCAGGGCGCACATTTCATTTTTGAGTATAATTCCAAAATTCTTAAATAAAATCCTTTCAAAGAAGTGAGCAGCAGGAATGATCCCGGTGTAGAACCAGACACAGGTTACACCGCTGACCTCCTTGGTTCAGCTATTTTCATACAACCTTACCAAGTAGGGGTTCACATTTCCATCTCTGGGTGAGGAAACCCAGGTTCCAAAATTCATGCCCCCAATCTCATGGTGTTAAATGGTAGAACAATAGTCAAAGACAGGTCTATCTTCCTCCAAACCCAGTGTTCTCAGCCACACTGTGGCTGAGTAGAACTTGTCTCCAAACAGAAGACTCGCAGGTGACCGAGAGAACTCTGAACAGACCGCATCATGCCAACAAGATCAGTAGTGAACCTCTCAGAAGGTCACAGGCAAAGCAAAGGCATTGCTTACTGTTTAAAAGACACTCATAGAAGCGGCAACTTGGTGTCTTGAAAAACAAAAGGCAACGTCCTATTATACATTCACTAACTGGTCACTATCTTGATCATTTAGGGTACTTTTAGAGATTATTGTCACCGCTTTAAGAGGGCAAAAAGCGGTTGGAAAGAAAAAGATCCGAACATTACTACAGGAAGCTGATGGAAATTCAGTCATTCGTTCAGTATTCACCGAGAACCTGCTGTGTGCCGGGGGCTGTACCAGGCACTGACCACTTACTTAGTGGTGAAGGATAAGGATTAACACACATATGGAGCTAGGCTCTTTTCTATGTGCTTCATGTACCAACTTATTCTTTAAAAAAAGAAAGATTTTATTTATTTTCAGGGAGGGGGAAAGAAAGGCAGAGAAACATCAATGTGTGGTTGCCTCTCGTGCACCCCCCGGCCGGGGACCTGACCTGCAGCCCAGGCATGTGCCCTGACTGGGAATTGAACCTGCAACCTTTAGGCTCAAAGGCTGGTACTCAATCCACTGAGCCACACCAGCCAGGGCTCATTTAGTCTTTATAGAGCTCCATGAGGCAGTTATGATGACGGTCGTTTCATTTTATAGACGAGGACCCTGAGGCTCAGAGGGACTAATGTGTCATAGCTAATACGTGGTGGAGTTGTGACAAAAATACAGAGAATCTTGGCTCAAGACTCTGAGCATTAACCATTGCGTAAATACACCTCTTTAAACAAGAAGTAGCGACCTCTGTCCTCGTGGCAAACAGACATGTGACCAAACCCAAAATTAAATATACAGGAAGGGCTAAGGAAGAAGGGACCGACAGGAGTGGCTGACTTAGATGGGGACCGGGCAGTCAGGGAAGGCTGGGGTGAGGGGGAGCCCCTCAGATGAAGGATGGGTGAAGCAAGGGGCAGTGGGAGAGCCACCGAGGAGCCAGCGCCTGGGCGCATGGTCCCAGTGGCTGAACTTCCCTGCAGGAGGCTTGCTGAGCAATGGATTTTACATGAAGGATGTTGGGGAGCTTTTGAAGTTTTATTGGTATGTAGTGTTTCACTATAGATGTTTTATCTGCAGATATCCTCTTTAAAAAAAATCTAATAGCTAATCTTACTGCACATAGGACTTCCTCAGACTTCTGTGGCCACAGGTGACAGTGGCTGAGTTAGGTTCTGGCCTGAGTCTCAGGCAGCCAACCCCTCAACACCCCCACCTGGAATTTCAGGTTCATTGTCTGCAGGTTACAGGGACACAGTGATGAGGGTGGGGAGGGAAACTCAGGCACAAAAAGTTGTTTTTGCCGCAGGCATCACTGCCTGTCGTGGACCACGCCCAGAATTTGAGATTGTATCTGAACAGCGTGGTGTAAATCGGCAGTTTCTATACTTAGCTTTACCACCTAGCAGCTACTACATTTTTTTTCATGGTCTAGGATTATACTGTCCAGTAGGGCGGCCACTAGCCACAGGGGGATATTTAACTTTAAATTAATTAAAATTAAATATCACTAAAAACTCAGCTCATCAGCCTCACTAGCCACACCCGGAGTGCTGGTAGCCATTTGTGGCTGATGGCTACTTTACTGGACAATACAGGTTTATAGAACAGTTCCATCACCGCAGAAAGTTCTGGACAGCGCCGGCCTAGAAATGTCTTAATTTGTCCTTTTAAAAGGTGGATGAGTTCCACACAGAGCTGTTTGGGGGCAGAGCATGTCATCATGCAGCTCCCTACGGTTTTTGCACAGAGCCTCTAACATTTAAATTTTGTAAGCATATTTTATTGTTTGGAGATTGGCATTTCCTAAAGGGCAGAGATTGTGTTCTCCCTCTACTTCTGTAAGGGCCTTCGGTCACTAAATGGAACAAACACTTGGTGGTGTCAGTTACGATGGCCTCCCAAACGCTGTTCGAGGCCAAATTAACGTCAGGTCCGCCGTGACCTTGGATGTTCCTGAGCCGTCTGCAGCGGGTGTTTCAGGGCGTACGGCAGAGGGAGCCAGCGCTTCTTGGTACAACTATGAAGTCTAAGAAAGTTACTCTGTCAGTAAAAGGATGGGTTGTCAAATATGTATGGACAAACTCATGCTCCTAATTAACTAATTAGGTTAATTATTGCTTGGGGACCAGGGAGGGGATGAAGTGAGGGAAGAGACTGGCTTAGAACTTCGTTCTTGTACTTCCATTTATTCATTCAACAAGCATACATCAAGCCCTACCCCCGGCTGAACATGGCGCCGGGCACTGGGGAATAAACAGACGGAAGCAAGAAGGTTTCTGCTCTCGAAGAACTTACAGGCACATGGAGGTTTGCTCCATGTGGTCAGTGCAGGGGTGGAAATCTCACAGGGACTTATTGGGGGGCACAAAGGGAGGGCAATGCACTCAGCTTGGGGAAATCAAGGAAGTCTTCCTGGAGAAGCGGTGCCCTGCCCACAATGATGGGAGCCTCGAGAGCAATGATCTATCCCAGAAGGGTGTCTGTCTAGGAATGTGAGTGACTGACATGCCGTTTTCTAGAGAAGCACGGAAATTAGGATGGCTGTGTAGTTTGTGCGGGTTTGGCTGTGTTGATTCATGTAACGGATCCAAACTCACGGCAGTGAGTTAGACGGCTGCCATCATTCTCTTTCTGAACCTGAGCCAGACGCGATGTGTTTCGGGACACTGTCATATGTGAGTTGGAGTGAGCTGAATGCCAAAGAACGAGGGAGATTCTAAAAACAGCTTTCGCCAACTGTTGCCGTGATTCTACTGTGGATTTTTGGCATGCCTCGGGAGAGCTGCCCGAGGCTATGGGGCTCTAGCTAGAAACGCCCATGGACAGCGTGGGCAGAGGATTGAGCAAGCTGATTTGTGGCAGCTTGTTGGTCAGGGGTGGGAGTTTGGGGGAAAGGAGTGAGGAAAAGCACAAAAGACAGAAAGGCCTGGAATCTGCCGCAGCAACATCCTTACTTGCCGGTCTTGTTACCAAACTGTGCAGGAGGGACAGACATCTCCAGCCTGTTCCACTCAAAACAAGGATCCTGGCTTCACTTATTTATTTTTAAAGATGTTATTTATTTTCTAGAGAAAGGGGAAGGGAGGGAAAAAGAGACGAAGAGGAACATTGATGTGCAGGAGAAACATCAGTGGCCTTTGGCACACACCCAACTGGGGACCTGGCTTGCTACCCAGGCATGTGCCCCTACCAGAATGGAACCCGGCCACCTTTTTGGTTTGCAGGCTGGCACTCAACCTCCTGAGCCACGCCAGTCAGGGCAGGATCCTGGTTTTAAACATCGCATCCACGGTCATGGGTACTTCGAGGATCTCTCCCTTCACCGGCTTCCCCTTTGATAAGCAAGAGGTCTTCCCTAGGATTGAGTTAAGCTGAGTTGGTAGTTGACACCTTGGCAGGTCTACGCTCTTTGCTTGCTGCACTGTGGCCGTAACCTACCTGTTTGGTCTTTTCTCCTCCAGGTCTTTATAAACAGCTTTTCCTCCAGATGGGCCACGGGTCTATCCTGTGCCACATTCTGCTCCTTTTCACCTTCTTGCTTTTTCAGTTCCTAACTTGCCCCTACCTTTCATTTCTCTGCATCACTCTCTGGCCTGCGCTTCCTTCCTTTAACAAACGTGCACAGTGTTCCCGTCCTTCAAAACCCAGCGAAGGCCCCACGCAGCCCGTGAGACCTTCCTACCGGCTGCAGCTCCCTCTGACTTTTCCTTTTTTTTGATTTTCATATTTATAGTCCAAATCCTGCTGTTTAACACTGCGCTGAGGGAGGAATCGCTTCAGAGGCCACCCAAGGTCTCCGTCTCAGCCTGTCATCACCTGTCCTTTCTCTCCTCTCCCGGAGGAAGACATGGCCTTCTAAACATATGTTTAATTGAACAGACAAACAGGACAACAGCCCAAAAGGACGGAATGCTTTTTTAATTGTCTTAATACAACAACTCTAAGGGTTGCGCAGTTCCTTTCCCGTCATACATATTGTTTTATAGCAGCTCATAAACCATTTTATGTTTGGTTTTTATTCGCCATTTAACATATTATAACCCAAACATGTCCGCTGCTTTTTCAGTTTTTGTAACAGGAGCCTAACGTTCTGTCTTGTGACTGTGCTGTCATTTTGTCAAGTCCCTATCCCCTCCCCCCATACTGTCCTTTGGGTTGCTGGCTCTGCCTTTTCAAAGAATTACATGTTACTCTCGATTCCGTCTCCTCTTAGCTCTGAGCGTTTATTCTAACAGTTATCCCTCCCTTGCGTTTGATTCTTTCATGGTCTTCAGACACCTTCTCTTCAGTCTGCAGGGATGTTCACTGTTGCCTCTCCTAAAATACATGTCAACCCCGCCCTCTGCCGTTCTCTGTAGCTTCTGATGCTTTCCAGCCAGCTCCCACATGGATCAGTTGCCGCTCACACACCCCCAACCCGGGACCTGGCTGGCCACCCAGGTGTCTGCCCTGACTGGGGAAATGACCCGGCGACCTTTTGGTTTGCAGGATGATGCCCAACTAACTGAGCCACACCAGTCAAGGCAGAAAGTCTTTTTTTAGTGATTGCACATCAAGTCCAAAGAGAGTTCTTCAGTCCTCACTGTTTCCGACATTGAACATTCCCTTCAGAACCTTCCCTCCCGGGCCTTTGGTGACCTCACATTTACCTGTTCTCTTCAGCTTTCTCTGCCTGTTTCATCGACTCCTCTTCAGCTTTTCTAAGATGAAGGTCTTTTTTAAGGACCTGTTCTTAGCCTTCTTTTCGTTCTTTCCTCTCTTCTCAGGCACAGTCTTTTACTCTCATGGCTTAAGCTAATAACTCTGTGCAAATGATGTCCATGTCTGTATCTTTGGCCCTGCCTGCCTCACCTCTACTGCCTGCTGCTCGTGGTACTGGCCCTGCCCCTTCCTCACAGCCAACACATTCAGTGCTCGGTGCTTCTTTCCCCTAACCCAGCCTCTCCAACGGACTCGGTTTTATCCAGGCTTGTGTACGTGGTCTCAAAACCTCTGAATTGCCTTTTGTTCTTTTCTCTCCGCGTATTTCACCAGATGATTTAACATCTGCAAAGTATTTCATCTGTTTTCTAATTTCCATTCAAACCCACAGTTTCTATTTAAAAAAAAATTTTAAGACAAAGTGTGTATGTATATGTGTTAAAGTTTTTAATTATATCATTGGTGTTAATCAGATGTAATAATATTGTAATCAGATGTGTTTATAGGGCAAAAAGTGAACATTCCTCTTCACAAAAGTGAACATTTCTCTTAATGGGTTTATTCTCCAAACTTTCTCCACATACGATCTTGTTTCCCAGTGGATAAACAGATGGCGGTATGTCCATTCAGTGGAATACTAGTTAGTGATAGAAAGGGACAAGTTACCAATACATGTAACAGCTTGGATGAATCTCAAAGACATTAAGCTAAGTAAAATAAACCAGACACAAAGGGCTACAACTGTATGATTCCATTTATAGGAAATTCTAGGAAAGACACAGCTATAGAAACAGAAATCAGATAAACGGTGGCCAGGGATGGGGCAGGGGATAGACTGCAAGTTGGCACGAGGGAATTTTTTTAAGAGCAAAAAAAAAAAAAAAAAAAGGTTCTATGTCTTGAATATGGTGGTAGTTACAGGGCTTCGCACACTTATCAAAACTGATCGAGCTGTATACTTTTACAAAGGTAAATTTTTCTCTGATTGAATTCCTGACTGAATCTACGTACCTGAATTAAGCCTGACTTTAAAAAAAGGTGGAGGAGAAAGAAAGAAAGAAAGAAAGAAAGAAAAAGAAAGAAAGAAAGAAAGAGAAAGGAAGAAAGAGCAAAAGCCTGTATATATATTTTTTCCAGTGGAATTCTCTGCACCAGATGGTGAGCTGATTTTAAATTTCAAAAGAAACGGCCAAAGTGTCCTCCAAAACAGCGATATCCATGCACCTCTCTACCAGTAGAATCTGTAAATGCCTATTTCTCCACATTCTGGCACAAATGGATATTATCAATTTTTTAAAAGTTCTGCTTGTTTGACGATGAAAAATGTTACAATTCCTGCTACTTCAGGCACACACTGTTAAGATCTCGTCCTGATTGGTCTCTCCACTTGTAGTCTTTTTTCTCTCCAAATCACCGTATATATTGTTAATAGGGTAATCCTTCTTGTGCTTAGTTCTAATAATATCTCAGAAAATGGTTAATGATACCCCGCCGCCTGCAGAATGAAGTCCAGCCCTTCAGCTAGATATCTGGGCCTTCGTTCTGTCCCGGCTTACCTTATCGCTCGTGCCTGCTACGGCCTTGCCGTTTCCAGTAGAAACACTGGCCCAAACTTCTGGCTTGCTGATCCTTACTCCTTTTCTAGCCTTATTGAGATGGAATTGACATAGAGCATTGTGCAAGCTTAAGGTGTCCAATGTTATGATTGGACGGTCCATGTGTGCGTTGGGAAATGTCTACCACAATAAGGTCAGTTGATACCTCCTTCACCTCACCTCATCTAATTACCATCTTGATGCTGTTGTCGTGGTAAGAACATCAGAGCTCCATTGTCTTAGCAACTTCCAAGTATACAATACAGTGTTGTCAACTATAGTCACCATTGCTGTGCATTAGATCCTCGGGACTCACTCATCTTATAACTGAGAGTTTGTATCCTTTTGCCAACATCTCCCGTGCCCCCCACCCCACTCCTTAGTGGCTGATAACCACTACTCTGCTCTCTGTTCCCACGAGTTTGATGTTTTTAGACTCCACATGTGAGTGAGAGCTTACAGCATTTGCTTTTTCTCTATTTCAAGTAGCGTAATGCCTTTAAGGTCCATCCATATTGTCAAAAATGACATGACCTCCTTTTCCATAGTATGCTGAATAATATGCATATGTATATATGCATATCACAATTTCTTTACCCACTCATCCATCGATGGGCACTTAGGCCTTGTCTTGGCTAAGTGGATGTGAAAACCTCCAAAATGGCTTCTTTTACATCCACCCCCACAAGTAACAGGTTACAGTAGGGGCTAAGAAGTGTTCCCTAGTATGAGTGCCCTAAGGCCTTAGCTTCCTCCCTCTTCATGTCAGACAAATGTGTGTGGTGTGGACACACATGTGGGGGCATGTACGTGCACACACAGTATACACACATACACACCCTGCCTTGTACCACTCATTCCCTCTTGGACTTCCAAGTCACCGAACTCACCAGCTGAACTGTTGGAGCCCTGGGAGACATTTTTCTAAACACTGAAGGGGAATGCTCTAGATCCTAACAGAAGTAATGTTGGTTTTATGCCTTTGGAGCTTGCAGACTATGGGACCCTAGGGATCTCACTTTCCTGGGAAAGTTGGTGACCTTCGGTCATTTCTATTATCTCGAGATTGTGACTTTTATTTCCAACTGATGTCAATCCCTTCTTAAGGTCTGGGTCAACATTTCGTCTCCTTGCATTGCCTGAGAGTCGAGAGGGAGCCTCCTTTCTCTGACACCCTGGGTTCTGGTGTAGGTGGCCACTTACTGGAGGCCAGGGCCAAATCTGAAAGGTTAACCCTCTTCCCCCTGCAGGTGGATGTTCTGGTTGAAATCAACAAATGTATCATGAGGGTTTACTCCCCCGTGTGCGACAGGAAATCCTAAGCAGGATGACATCAACTTCAAATTTCATATTAATTTGGTTGGAGAAGCCCAGCCTAATTTCATAAAAGATAAAATAACAGGACAAGACAATTTAAGAATCACCCCACAGTGTGGCCAAATGAAGTTTTCCCACAATGAGTTCAGAGAATGAAGGGAAGTGTGAATAAGAGGCCCCAGATCTAGGGCTGCCGTATCCAGGGAGCAGACACGCTCGGACAGGCGGTGCCTCCACATAATAACTCACCTGGGGTTCATGAGCCAGAGGGCAAGGTCTGCAAAGCTTTGTGTTCCTGGGGGAGGGGGGCAGGGGGGTCAGAACTGTTTATGATGTGGAGGCATAAGAGAGTACAAATTAGGAACATCAACAAAAGCTATCTTTAACCTTCATTCTCGATTATCTTCCTTGAGACTGACGGGTAGGTGCTTACAGAAGAATTCCTGAGAAGGGCCTATTGCAGCCTGCATGGGTTGAGCTGCCATCATGGGCCCGGTAGGGGCAAGGGCCTGAAGCACAACCTGGACCCTTCTGTCTGTCAGCGCAGGTCATTCGCATTTCTCACCGTCCACCATTGTCTCCCAGGCTCGTGAGACAGTGTCGCCCGCTCAGACCTTCAGTGTCCCGGCTAGTGCACTGGCCCAGGATGGACGCAAAGGTTCTGAATTGCCGACCGCGCTGCAAGACCTTTAAAGCACAGAGTAGCTGCGGAGTTAGACGCCTTGGCACACAGCAGGTCCTGGACAAACACTACCTCCCTTCTTGGCTTTCTTCACTTCCCCGGACCCCCCGGGAACTGTAACCCCCAAACGCGAACCCTCTGGCACTTTCTCCACCTCCCCAAAGCGCTGCTTTCTCCAAAAGCGCCTGGACACACGCGGTTCTCTCCAGCACCACTTGAGTTCGGTTCAGCAGGCGCCTTCTGAAGGCCTACTACGTGCGTGGGCCTCCCCGGTGGGCAGCGTCCCGTCCCAGGGGCCGGGACAGGAGGCAGAGCCTGTGGACGGATGAAAGGATGCGTAGGGCCGCCCGGGCGCTCTCCTCACCCCCTCACTGCCGGTCAGGCTCCTGGGAAGCGAGCCCACTTTCCCCGGCTTTGTCCTCTCTGCAGCCCCAAGACAGTCCCACAGACGCAGGCGACCCGCTCACACCTGCTGCCCCGCACACGATCCACCAGAGCGAAGCCCGGCGCCGGAGGAGGAGCGACAGGCCCTGACCCCTCTGCCGGGCCTCCTGCCCTCTCTTCGGGCGCCCCCCCGGGACGGAACGCGCGGGGCCACCAGGCGGCGGGACCCGGTGTGGGGCGCGGGCCCAGGCCTCCCGCGTCCCCCCGCGCGCCCCTTCCCGGGAGGCGGGTCCTGGGGGAGGACCCGGCCCGGCCCCCGCGCCGCGCAGCCCCGGCGCCTCGGAGCCCCGCGTCCGCCGTCCGGTCACCGCGCAGGCAGGCACGCGGCCGGCCGGGAGGTGGTGCTCGCCTGCCGGCGCCCGGGCCCGCGCGTTGCCGGGCAGCGGCTGCGAGGCTCCGAAGGGGGCGGAGCGGCGAGGCCGGCGTGCGGCTGGCGGCCCCTGTCCGCGGTTCCGGCCCCCGGCCCGCCCCCGCCTCGCCGGCCTCCCTCCGCGCCGGTGCGCGGCGCCCCGTCCCAGCCGCCGCCGCCGCCGCCTCGCCCGGGTCTGAGAGCGCCGAGCCGCGAGGCCGGGCCGGGACTGCCGGGGGCGCGGCGCCGACGCGAGGCGCGGCCATGGACGGGAAGACCCGCGCCGGGGTCGCGCTGGTCCCGGGGCCGAGCGGCCACGGGCCTTCCGCCCGCCGCCGCCGCCGCCCGGGGCTGCTGCTCCCCGGCCTCTGGCTGCTGCTGCTGGCCCGGCCGGCCTCGTGCGCCCCAGGTAAGCACCGCCGAGACCCTCGGGCCGCCGCCGCCGCGACCCTGCCTTCCCTCGTTGCTGCTATTTTCAAAATCCGGCTTTCCCCGCCCAGACTCTTTTATTCTCCACCGCTCCGTCGCCCTGCTTTCTTGAGATGCTTTTCCATTCTTCTTGGGCCCAGCAGATAAAGGTACGGAGAAGATAAAAGGAGAAAAGCTAGCGGATGGTGGCCAATCTTGCTAATCATCTGCAAAGCTATCCTGTTATCCTCCGAGCCCGAGGCAGGGTCTGGTGGCTTCATCTCCGAATGTGCCTTTCTTTTCCCTGCAAAATGCAGGCAGTGGAATTGTATTCGTGCATGGCTATATCACTGGTGTATATAATGTTTGGGAATAATAGTTTATGTCAGGCCGAAGGGGGACCTTCGGGGTGTGTGTGTGTGTGTGTGTGTGTGCGCGCTGTAAAGCGGTGTTACATTCCTCTAAGTATCCCCGCGTCCCCCAGATGCAGGAAGGCTGGCGGTGTCCCCCAGTGCACCAGGACACAAAGAACATTCAAAGAATATCTCTTGGAAAGCGCCCTGGCCATGGGTCTTTCCAGGGAACTAGCTATTGCTTTTACTTCTGCAAAGGCATCAGTACAATAGAGCGTGCAAATATTGTGATTCTTAAGTGTCAAGGCATGAAAGGAGTTGGGTTGTTTTTATAATAGATGCAGTTTACTGACGGGTCGTCCGCGTGGAATTAAGAGCATGATTTATGAAGAAGCACGTAGGCGGGTTTTGTTGTTCAGGAAATGATTTAATTCGTATTGCTTCTCTGAAATGTTTATTTGTCCACCCTGAGCATACACACAGGATGGTCTGGAAACCATCTCTGAGCTGACAGGCTGTAAGCCAGTGGTGGCCTCCGGTGCGCACACGCTTGACCACTTTGGGGGCAGAAAAGGAAAGGTGGAATGAGCAGCTCTGGGTGGACACAGCAAAGACAGAAAGCCATGGAAGCTGCTTCCCCTCCTCCGTTCTCTTGGGAGCAGGGCCAGAGGGCTGCCAAGTGGCTTTGGAAGGAAGCGGAGCACATTTGAAGGTGTCCCTCGGACCTCACTGTCAGAATTATAACCAGTGCCGTGCAGGGGCTGGCCCAGTAGGAACCAAGGAGGAGACTCCAGGGATGGTAGAATGGAACCACTCCGGTTACTGAAGAGGAAACTGACAGAGAGCAGTGACTTGCTCAAGGTCACAGGCTAGTTTGTGCAGTCATCCCTTTTCAGTTCACCCCGCTGCCCTGACTGATGGACTTAGGCACCCCCGAGCCTCCCCAGAGTTTTCCTGCAGCCGGTGGAGCCCTGCCTCAGGAAGCCACATCAGACCTGCGGCTGCAGGATGCGTCTCTTCCCAGGAGTCTATCGAGGCTGCAAACAACTTTGTCTAATGTAGCACCTCAGGGCTCAGTTCTGCTCCCTGCGTGTGGCGACCCTGCGTGTCCAGAGAAGAGAGGAGACCCTGGGCTTTCTGGGAGAAGAGATGATCGTGAAGACTGCCCTTGGCTTTAGTCAACAAAGAAAGCCCGTCTGATACTGATGGGGTGGTCAGCTGCGGGACAGGCAAACTAATCATTTCCATTTACTGAGGGCTGCCTGTGTGCTCAGGGCTACATTTTATGTACAAGACCCAGGCTCCTTGTGGGTTAGGCATCACTGTCCCCATTTTACAGATGAGGAAACTAAGGCTGCAGGAGTTTAGGTTAGTTTGACTCCAAACTCTATGTACAGCTCCCCCAAGCCAATGTGGCCATCTTGGATATATTGCAGAGATGGCAAATATAAGTGATCGGTTTGATAAATCTGATATCAATAGTGGGGCTGTTTGTTCTGCCCCTCCATAACTTTCTCTCCTTGAGAAGTCCCTTCCCATTTCCCTTCAACCCCTGATACAAACACGGGCAGACCCCTGTTTCCTTGCACGTGGCTTCATTGCGCTTCCCAGGTGTTGCGGTTTTTTTTTTACAATTGAAGGCAACGCCCTCCACCAGCAAAAAGATCACGACTCGCTTTATTAGGGCGGCCTGGAAGCCACCAAAGCCGCAGCACTCCCGAGGTGTGCTTGTACTTGACTTGGAGACAGGAAGCCAGCTATACATCCACTCGGGAGCCCACGTCTCAGAAGCAAAGGCATCACCCTCACTGATTTGTGCACTGGGCTCCTCCGGTTCGCGCAGCTGCTTCTGGGCTGGGTATGGACTAGGAGGCAGCTGTCCTTTAGGATCTCATTTGGAAACACAGAGCTGTGCGCAAGCCCCCGCAGCCCCCCACGCGGTTCATGGGCGAGGAAGGCGGTGGGTTGAAAGCGTTCCAGGGCAGCTCTGTGAAAGGTGGCCCCTGATCCACTTCTTGAAGGCTGTGAGGACTGATACCTGTGCAGGGTGGCTTCCTGATGCGTGGTGAGTGGTGGGTGACCCTGGAAAGGGGTGGCGTTTCAGTTGCTTGGCCGTGGGCTACTGTCTGGGCCACTAGAACCCTCTGGCTCCCGGTCCTGAGTGTTGTGTTTTCGCCATCAGAGTGGGGTGGGGGGAGACTTTGCTGGACACGGACGTGGCGGTGCTCTCTAAAGCCTAAGTGGTAGTAGTCACAAACGTTGTCCGTCCCGTTTGGGATTTCTCGAGTCCCTTCCCGGGCTGTCTGAAAACTACCAGCTCCTTCAGGAGGTTTCTCTTTCCTCGTTAACTTTTGTTAAACGGAGTCCACTTTCAGGCTTTATTTAAATTTCTGTGTTTTATCGATTTCTTGTCTGTTTCCATTTCATTCAGCATTTTGAATGTGCCCATTTTTGTTTGTTAAAAGCATTTGTGATTTTGGTTTTGACTGTCCACTGTTGGGGACACATTTTGTAGGACTTGGGATTGGCTTTTGAGTGTTGTGCTTTTAGGAGATCCTACACCCACAGTGTAAAAGGAAAGGGTTGTGTTCATTTTTTTCATGGTGTTTCTTCAGGGATAAGTATTTCTCAAAATAATAGTTCTTATGAAACTGAGAACTTTGCCAATAACTTGGGTGATATAGAAAACAGGTACCCACCCTCCCACAATCCATAGAAGAACACTGTAAGTAGTTTTGTCTTTTCTTTGTTAACATAAAAAAAAAATGAACATTGAATTACTTGCACAATTGTATTTACTTTTTTCCACTCAATATTTCAGCATTTCCCTGTTAATTGTTCGAAAACACAGTTTTTCATCCTAATAATTATTTAACAATTCCTTTATTATTTCCAGTTTGGTTTTTTTTTTTTTTTGGCTGTTATGAACAATGCTATGATGAATAACTATGAAGGTGAGGCTTTGTCTAAATTTCTTTGTGTGTGGGCTTTTTTTATTTTTATTTTTAAGCATACATTTCTAGAAGGGAAATTAGAATGTAACTTAAAGCTGGGGCCCACCAGGTTGGATCTTTGCATGTTTTGGATAGTATGGTGGGTGCCTAATGGTGGCTGTGGATTGATTGAATCAACTTTTTATACGGAGCTGTAATGCTGAAATAAACCCTAGCAGTTTATGTGGTAGCCTGCCTGATTCACATCAACATCACGAGCATTGAATATTATTAATGTTTTTAAAATCCATGTTAAATAAATTTTTAGTACATTGGTTTACTTTTGAGTTTTTTTGTTTAGTTTGTGTTTGTAGTCCATGAGTTTCCTCTGTGTCTTTGCTCATGTATCTGTTGTGGTATGTCTATTTAAATCTTTCTGTTTATATCATGGATGGCACACATCTTTTTTCTCCTGTGTGTTACATCTTCCCCTTCCAATGGGGTTTTAAAAAATTTTTTACATAATTTTGAAATTCAGAAGTTTTTGATTAGCAAAGTCAGTTGTTTTGTTTTTCTTTTTGTATTTTTTTTCATTGCCTTTATACTTATGGCAGGTTAAATTTTTATCTTGCTTGATGTGCTGTTTTATTCTTAGCCGTTTTGAGGTGAATACTTGTTATACTTTTTAAGTGGTTTAGTATCCCATCAACAAACACTAAAATAAATGTTTCAAAAGTGTGAACCCTCGACCTTCTGTATCATCATCACCTTGGGGGTGGGGCAGGATGTGGCTTGTTAAGAATTTAGATTTCTGGGGCTCCCTCTTGACCCACATTAGAAGTTTTAGTGGGGATGCCTGGGAATCTTCATTTTTAACACATTCACAGCTGATTTTAAGGCACTTTAAACTTTGGAACCACTGATCCAGGTATTGTAAGTCCAGTAACTGAAAATTTAATAGCATTTTGGCGCTATGCCACTTAATAGCTTGCAATTCTCTTTCCATTGTCAGGACAGTTGGTTTGAAGCGGTGACATTGAAACAGTTATTTTCCGCACGTCTCGTTTGCTTGGTTTTCCTTGGGTTGGGAGTCAAAGGGCCTGGAGGACTTCATTTGAAATTCTCGCCCCGGTTCCCTGGGGAACAGCTGTCTCAGCTTTTGTCGGGAAATGCCTCACTTAATCCTGAAAACAGAGCCCAGCCAGGGTGTTGCTAAAAGTCGCCAGGGACCGGGGAGCCACAGGTTTTCTCCCAGTGCCCTGGGTGCTAGAGGCAGCTAATTACTGTAATTATACTCACACTAGCTTGATTTTCCCAGATAGGAAGATGCTGTTCTAAACTGATCTAATTTGTTGCCAAGTTGTGACCACCCACCTTTCAGCTGCAGCTCCCAGCGACAGGGCTCCTCTTTCACATGCCTGGGCAGCATGATTCGTGGGAAAGCAGGTTGGACCGTGAGCTAGCAAACCTGTGTGGGCTCTTTTGCTGCTGCCAACTGGCTTGGTGACTGTGGACAAGTTACCTTGTCTTGGATTTCTTTGTCACTGTAAGAAGGGGTCTCTGGGATGGCCGCTGAGGTCTCTGTCAGCTCTTGCCTTTCAAGCCCACATGTGGGCTGCCTTGCAATGTGCTTGTTACAGACAGAGACTGTCCTGTGTGGACTGAATGTTTGTGAGTGTTGACATCTCACTGTCCCGTGGACGGTGTAGCCCAGGGACCTGGCGGTTCATGCTCACTGCTACATTCAGCTCTTCTTTTTTTTTTTTTTTTAAAGATTTATTTATTTATTTTTAGACAGGGGAAGGGAGGGAGGAAGAGAGGGAGAGAAACATCAATGTGTGGTTGCCTCTCACTTGGCTCCTACCGGGGACCTGGCCCGCAACCCAGGCATGCGCCCCGACCGGGAATCGAACTGGCGACCCTCTGGTTCGCAGCCCGCGCTCAATCCACTGAGCACACCAGCCAGGCTCAGCTCTTCTTTTTAATAAACCCTCCTCTAGTCTTCCCTCCTGCATTTGCACCCCCAGGATACCTGCTTTGCTCTCTCTTCATCTTTCTCTTTGTGTCCCCCTCTCCCCCCATCCTGCTTGGTAATACTTTAGGTCCCTAGTGCTATCGTATACTGCTTCAGACATTGCTTCTCCTCGTTAGTGAAAATCTCACCTTTGCTACTGAAAGTGTGGTCCACACACCTGCAGCATCATCGCTGTCTGGGAGCTTGCTAGACAGGCAGAATCCCAGGCCCCAGCCTAGACCTTCTGAAGCTGCACCTCACGAGGCCCTGGGGTGATTTCACTTGCACCCTGGAAGTCTGAGAAGCACTGAGCTGAGAGGTGATGCCTCCCTTTGTAGCCTTCTGGGGCAGATTGCTGGGGCCTGAGCCAGCCCAGTCTACTCTGGAGCCAGTCCAGATCTTCAGAGACCTTGACATACACACCCACTTTTGGGACGGACCGAATCTGTGCGAATGGTGTGTAAGAGTCCCATTCCATTTGACCAGGCAACTTCAGAACAGAATGGTTTTCTAGACCTGCCCTGATTGATAACACACATTCATTATGGACATTTGGCTGGTTGTTAAATGATGCAGACTCTGCCCGCGGGGTCTGTGTGATGCGGACGTTTATGCTGTGGCTGCAACAAACAACGAACAAATTCACACGGACTAAAGAAACCCGATGGAGAAAAAGGGACGACGCAGCCACTCTCTAAGTGAAAGAGAGGGTCCCCACCCCTGCCTGGACAGGCTTTTATTGACATTCTAGGTACATTACATCAAGGATGGTCCTCATTTGCTATGCACAGGTTTGCTTTAGGTGGTTACCTTTTATAGACAACAAAGGAAAGAATGTTGCCAATCACTTCAAAGAGAAAGGTCAGTTGCGAATGTAAAGGGGAAAAGTGGCCGAATTGGTTACACCCTATACTTGGGAGGTCTAGTGCAGATCACAGTAAACCTCTGCTGCCTCCATTCCGGGTGAGGGAGCTTTTTTAACAAGAGCAAGTCTCAAAGTGGCCTAGGTACAATCCAGGCCTGATTCCCCACAGGAGAACCGATCCGTGGGTTTGCTTCCTGTGTGCCAAACACATACCTGTCTGCTTTCGGAACAGAGCTGAGGTACATTCAGCATTCCATGCGGATAGGTTCCCAATAGTTAAAATACTGACATACTACCATACAGTTGATAAGTAGCTGCTACACTGAGTGTCCCCCCTCTGCCTAAATTCCTTGGGCCTTCATGCCTTCCCTCAGGATTCTTCTCCTAGGACCCCTCTGCCCCCAACCTTCCCAAGATCCAGCAATCGAAGGGTTAATGCTCAGCTAGCAGGAACCTCAGGATGCTGCTTTAGAACAGCACCCCTTCCTATTGGTCGGTGTGCGTGCCCACCCTTCGTGTACTGTATGAGTGTCACCAGTACCTTCATCCACCCATCCGTTCATCTCAGACCCAGCACTTTAAATGGATGCATTTGACGGTAGCAACAATCATAGACCTGGGAGACCTGGCAGCGGGAGAGCTTGTAGTTGGAAGAGAAGAAGGCCAAGGACAGAAGCCCAGGAAACTAACCTTTAGGACCGGGGAAGAGAAGGAAGAGCCCACAGGGGAAACTGACAGACTGTCCTGGCAAAGTGGTGTCATGAAATCCAGGGGGAGGGGACAGCTTTTATGTAGGTGGTTGTCACAGCCTGTGTGCAGCTGCATGAAGCTGTTTCTGAAAGGACGGGGTGAGGGCTACTCGAGCAGAATCACCTGGGGTTCTTGGTCACAGCTGAGCTAGAACTACTGCATCAGAGGCTGCTGGAGGTTTTGTAGATGTGAAGTGCTCAGTAAACTGCTCCAGTGATCCTTATGGCTGGTGAGGTTTCGGTTACCCCTGCAGCTAAAAGGTGGAATAGGGTTGCTGCAGGTTGTAGAAAAGTGTTATAGACTTGATGATGTTTGTAGGCTTCAAGGAAGTATTAGTAAAGATAGAGTGGTTGGAATTTTTTAAAAAGATTTTATTTATTTTTAGAGAGGGCAAGGGAGGGAGAAACAGAGGGTGAGACATCAATGTGTGGTTGCCTCTTGAGCACCCCTTACTGGGGACCTGGCCTGCAACCCAGGCCTTGACTGGGAATTGAACCAGTGACCCTTTGGTTTACAAGCCAGCACTCAATCCACTGAGCCACACCAGCCAGGGTGAGTGGTTAAAAATTTAAGAGCAGAAATAATTGAAGGATAAGTCACCCAATATGAGGACATTCATGTGGGCAGACAGGTGGACCATAAGCAGGGTTGGGGAGAGAAATAGTGTCAGGAGAAGGAACTGGAGGGGACTGGTGGAAGGTTGGGAGTGAAGTTTATGGCGATGGGAGAAGTTTATAGTGATGCCCGTGCATCCGCGTTGTGATTTTTGTCCTGAAGCCTCTGACATTCCAAATGTGGCCAGGAAAGTGGGCGATTGGCTGAGTCAGGGTTGGGACTCCTAGGGCAGGTGTGGTGAAGAGCCGAGGGGAGCTGAGGGCAAGACACGGTTTGGGTGCTGCAGTCCAGAATTGAGGCTGGATGAGGAAGGACCAGAAGCCGTGGGTGAGCAGCGAGGTGGGGCGAGGGCTGGAGGGATTGGTGGTGCTGGCATTTAAGACTTCAGAATGGATCAACTCTGGGTTTGGTTCGGGTGAATGACCCGGGGCAGGGTGTAGCCATGGCAGTCCGTTGTTGTAGTGGAATGTGGGTGAAGGATTTTGGGTGAATAACCTGTGGATGTTGGGTTTGCCAAGAAGAGGTAGAAAGGCTAGTGGGTGGGATGCCAAATCCTCAGTGAATGAAGGGACGTGACCCAAAGATGCTCAGGCAGGGGAAGCAATCTCTTTATTCTGTCCGCTTTTCTCTCTCATGCCCACGGCCCCCATCCTCACATAGGCCCCTACAGTTGTTCTTGCCGGCTGCGGACACGGCCCCCATTTCTGCGCTTGCTCCATCCACTGCATCCCTCACCTTCAGCTGGAGGCTCCTGGTACACCCATGTCTGCTCCCGTCGCTTCCTTCTTGCTTAGACGTCGGTGCTGGCTGCCCAGGGTTTCCACGATGCTCCAAGCCTGAGTCTGCAGCCTGTGCCCTCAGCTGCTAGGTTGATGGGACGGGCAGGGAGTGCAGATCTGGGTGTAGGGGCTTGTGAGAAAATTGCCCACAGGGGGTGCCAGCTATTCAGAACGTTGGTTGGTGCCGAAAGGGACCAGCGAGAGAGAGGGGACTTGACCTGATTGGAAGACGGAGTTTCACCCTCCTCAGATCCAGGACCCGCAACAGAGACAGACGTCATTTTTTCAACCCCAGGGGGGTGCTTCACGGTGACAGACCAGCAGCTGTCAGGGCCACCTGCTGCTGCGTGTTTGTCCCAGCAGTAAACTAAGGCAGTAAGTTAGGGGGTGGAAAAAGGGGGCATGGTAAGCTAGGGCTACCTGTGCAGGTGAGGAAATTGAGAGGAAAGGAATAAGGCAATGTGGCGTGGGCTGGAGCATACAGTGAGGGCGGGGTGAAGTCTCAGGGATTTGGAGGCTATGGGGCTAGGGCAAGAGTGGAGGGGTTCCTTTGAGAGAGGAGCAAGACGGAAGGAGACTTAGGAGGCTAGATCTGGAGACGGGGGCTGTGAGGAGCGGGTGACATCGTGGGGAGTGGCAGATGACACTGTCTTTTGAGAGGAGGGCATCTGTGAGGGGGACTTGGGAGTCTCAGAAAAGTGCAGCTGGTTTTCAGAGGAAGTTGAGAAGCGGTGCCTGAATGAATGGCCGGGCCGTGGCAAGGCCCGGCTGAAGTTGGGAGGTCTGACCGCTGCTCTCTGCTTACCTTTCCGGCAGCCCTGGGTGGCCTGAGCCTTGGTGGAAAGTGAGCAGGTGACAGTGGTCCTGGGTCCCCGCTGGGATGGACTTGTCGAGCCAGGAGGTCAGGGGCTTAGAAGACTCTTCCTCCTGGTGTTTGGCAGGCAGTTCACAGCCCTGTGGAGTCACTTGGAAACTCCTGGCTTCCCTCTTTGTTCCCTGTGTGGGCCTGTGGAAGGAAGCCCCCAACGCTACTGTTTTGGGTGCAAGGATTCAGTGTGGAGCCAGACAGCCTGCAGGGCCACTGGAAAACCCTGGGTAAATACTGCTGGGAAGCTTTCAAAGGGGGAAGCCTCAAACATCCAAAACAAGCCATCTCCTGAAGCCAGCTTCTAGGGGAACTTGGGCAAAGCCCAGGAGACAGGTGGGAACTGGTGGGAATCACGGCCTTTGCTTCTGCAGGTGTGGCCTGAGGACTGCAGGCAGCTCATCGCCACCCGAGAGCCTGTTACAAAGGCAGACTCTGAGGTTCCGCCCCAGAATCTTCCTTTTAAGAGCATCTCCCGGTGATTTGTATGCACGCCGAGGTTTCCGGAGCTCTGGCAGGCCTCAGCCGTCTCTCAGTTGAGGTTCGGGTGCATTTCAAAGATTTTTGGTTGTTCCCTAATTAGTGGGGAGAAAAATGCAGCCCAGATTTCCGAGGTGAGTGGGAAAGCGGAGGTGGGGCCGCAGCAGCTGGTTGAGAGCTGAGCTGGAGTCTGGCTGGATGTGCAGGCTGAGCGTCTTTGGAGGGTCCTCGATTTCCCTCCCCTGATCTCGGCAGGGGTCTGGGTGGGGGACTGCCAAGGATTTCAGAAGCAACTGGAGATAGCTGAAGCAAACAGGTGTCAAAACTGAGGTGGAGGTGGAAGCAGCCCAAGTGTCCATCAGCCGATGCATGGATGAACAAAATGTGGTATATACACTTTTATTCCCTCTTGGAAAAGGGAAATTCTGACACATGCGACAACACGGATGAACACTGGTGTTATGCTGAGTGAAATAAGCCAGTCACAAAGAGACACATGCTGTGTGGTTCCACTGAAAGGTGGTGCCTGGAGTCTTGGAATCATGGAGAAAGTAGAAGAGTGGTTGCCGGGGGCCGAGGGGAGGGGGCGGGAATGGGGAGCGGGTGTTAGTGGGTGCGGGGTTTCAGCTTTGCAAGATGAGAAGAGGTGATTGCCCAACACTGTGAACGTACTTAATGCTTCTGAGCTGTAAGCTTAGAAATGGTTAGTATGGTAAGTTCGTGTCATTTTTTTTTAAAAAAACCACAATTACTAAGAAAAAACCAAAGTGAGGCTAAGTAGGAGCTCAGCCGGTCGGTTAGCAGGAGTGAACGTTGGTTCAGAGCCCATGACAGACGTTTGGGGAACAGGCCGGCTGAAGCAGGTGACAGGCTGGGAGGGAAGGGCAATGGGCACAGGCCAGATCTGGGTGGGGGTGGTCATGGCGGGTTGAAGGGAGCAAGTCAGGGGCTGGTGGCGAGGACAGAGTCACTTGGCTCTGTGGCACCAACAGGGATCTCCAGGACTCTCTGCCTCAGGACTTCGTCACCCGTCACCCGACCTCTCCCATTGCCACCATTGTTAGGTGCTTTTCCCTGGGGAGTCACTCGATGGAGGGTGGGGTGGGGGACAGGACTGGGGAGGGGGTGCTCGGAAGGGCTTGGAATTTTCAGCCAGGGCCTGAATAGAGTCTCAGGAATTAAAAAAAAAATCAGATTCTTCTTCCTAGCCCTTTGAATTCCACTCTTAAATATTTTTGTGTATTTTCAGGATCACAGTAGTTTTGTTGTTTTTTTCCCGAATATAAAAGTGATATATGCTCCTTGTGATACTTTGTACTTACTGTTCCCTCAGCCTAGAACATTCTTGCCTCAGACGACGACGTGGTTTACAGTGTCCCTTCCTTCAGGGCTCTGCTCACATCTCACAGAATCGGAGAGGCCTTCCCTACCCATATTTTCTTTAAAAAAACAACAACAACAACCTCCTCCGTAATTCTTAGCTCCTGAAGCTGCTTTCTTTTGCTCCACGGCGTCTACCACCATCTTATATATGTCTGTTCTCTGTCTCCTTCCCCCAGGGCAGAATTTATGTTTTGTTCCGTGTTTGTCCAGCAGATCTTTTTTTTTTTTTCTTTCTTTTTCCTTTTATTTTAGAGAGAGGGGAAGGGGGGAGAAAGGAGGGAGAGAAACATTGATGTGAGAGAGAAACACTGACCAGTTGTCTTCTTTAAGCGCCTTGATGGGACAGAACGTGGAGCCTGCAACCCAGGTGTGTGCCCGGACCAGGAATCGAACTGGCAACCCTTCAGTTTGCAGGACGACGCCCAACCCCCTGAGCCATGCCGGCCAGGCCCCAGCAGATCTTCCTTGAGTGCCTGCTCTGTGCAGGCACTGTGCGGAGCCCCCCAGGATGTGTTAGTGAACAGTTAATGATGTGGTGTGTTTTTGGGTGTTGAGTTCCGTGAAGCAATGGAGCAGACAAAGGCTTGGGAGTGAGGAGCTGCAGTTTCAATCTGGGTGGCAGGGAGGCCTTGTTGACAAGGTGACTGTACTAGTTTGCTGGGGCTGCTGTAACTAAGTGCCACCAACCCGATGACTTAGACAAGAGAAGTTCGTTGGCGCATAGTTCTGGAGGCTGGGAGTTCCAGATCGAGGCTCAGTGTTCATGCTCCCTCTGAAGGTGTCAGGGAAGGCTCTATTCTTGGCTTGTGTCTGAGCTGCTGGCCGTCCTTGGCTTGTGGCCCCATAACTGCTCTCTTTGTGTGGCATTGTCCCTGTGTGCGTGTCTGCGTTCACATTTCCCCCTTTTCTAAGGAGAGCCACATTGGTGTAGGGTACTCCAGTCTGTACTCCAATATGACCTGATACATCGGCAGCGATCCTCTGTCCAGGCAGGGCCACATTCTCAGGTACTGGGGGTTAGGACTTCAACTGAGGGACTCGGGGGGGTGCCATGGTTTACCTATATTAGTGATGTTTAATCTAAAATTTGGAGGAGACCAAGGGGCAAAGCCATGTAGGGCTTGGGGGGACAGTATTCCCAGCAGGTGAACTAGTCAGTATAGAGGCGGAAGTGTGCCTGGTGTTGGGGGTGGGGTGGGGAGAGGGCCAGTGCCCAGCAAAGACAGGGTGGGGGAGTAGGGGCAACAGGAGCTGAGGTGTGGGCCCCCGGAAGGACTCTGGCATTACTCCAGCAGAGGTGGAAGCAGTTGGAGGGCTTAGAGCGGAAGAGTGATGTGGCAAGGCTTGAAATGTAAAATTTATTGCACGTGCAATGAATTCAGATGGGACAAAAGCATGTCAGGTAGAACGTGGGCATCTAGCCCTGGCTGGTGTGGCTCAGTGGGTTGAGCATCATCCTGCAGACCGAAAGGTCACCGGTTCGATTCCCAGTCAGGGCACATGCCTGGGTTGCGGGTCAGGTTCCCCAGTTGGGGGCGTGTGCAAGAGGCAACTGGTTGATGTTTCTCTCCCTCCCTTCTCCTCTCTCTAAAAATAAATAAAATCTTTAAAAAAAGTGGATATCCCACCACTCAGAGAAACACTATGCCATTTTGGCGTTTCTCCTTTCAGACCCCACAGGTAAGCACATGCGCACACACACGCAAAGGGACGGTCCCCTGCTGCACGTGTTTGCTGACTTGCTTTTTTTTGCTCACACTTCATCATCGAAGCTTTGCATTGCCGGGAAGTTAGGTCCCCTTCATGGTTTTATTCGATGCTGTGGATGTTCCAAACTTTGTTTAACCCGTTCCCGGCGGATGGAGAACTAGGTATATTGTGTTCAACTTCTGCTGTGGCACAAAACGCTGCTGTGAGGATCTTTGTACGTCTGTCTTTACACACCTTTCTCATCATTTCCTCAGGATACCTTCCAAGAAATAGAATTGCTGGCCTAGGCAGTGTTCATGTATTCAATTTTGATGTGCATTGCCAGATTGCTCTCTAGGAAGTCCGCAGCCATTGCCATTCTCTGAAGCTATGAATTGCTGCCATTTGCCTCTGCCTTCCATAATACAGGCTGTTCCCAGCCGTGATTATCTTGGCCAAACTCACAGTTAAAAAAAAATACCCCCTTGAAATTCGCATGGCTTTGCTTGTTAATTGGCAGTGGGGTCCCCTTTGCATTCTTTTCTCTGGTTCTCTCCAGCAGTCTCAGGGCTGACCTGGGAATAGTTATCCAGCGATTGCAGCGTGCTCACTACGTGCCAAACCCCGTGCTAGGCCCAGTGTGACCTGTTTTATCTACACAACAGCTGTGCTAGGGAGGCACCGTCGTTACCCGCCTTGTGTAGAAGAGGAAGGGAAAGATCAGAGAGGTTCGCTAAGTTGCCCAAGGTCACACAACTAGTAGGAGTCCTCGTAATCCAAGGTCGGGCATGTGCACCCCCCCCAGCCAGGGTTTCCTTTGCTCTGGGTCCATGTTTAAGAATGACCCTGAGCCCTGGCTGGTGTGACTCAGTGGATGGAGTGCCTGCCTGTGACCCAAAAGTTCACATGTTCGATTCCCACTCAGGGCATATGCCTGGGATGTGGTCCAGGTCCCTTGTAGGGGACGTGCAAAAGGCAGCCACACATTGATGTTTCTCTCCTTCTCTCCCTCCCTCCCCTCCCCTCTCTAAGAAATAAATAAATGAAATCCTTAAAAAAATAAAAAAGAATGACTGAGCTCCACCATTGGAATGCCTACTCACAGGCCTTGCTTGCTTGCTGGAGTGAGGCCTGTGGACAGAGAGCTGCCGTCGATTCGTCTGTGGCCCCTGGCCCACCCCCAGCCTGTGTCAGAAGTCCTTGCGTGAAGGCACATGCTAGGCCTGGCACGTAGCAGGTGCTCCCCAAGTATTGGTTAAAAGAAGGGAAAGCAGCAAGCTTTGGAAAGCTGAAGTATTGTGCGGCGGTGCCATTTTGTTTTAGTTCAGCCGATGAAAAATAGCGTTTTAAAAATAAAAAAATTCAGGAAGTTAACATTTGTCTTAGGGACTACCCTGTTCCATGTCCTCCAGCACAGAGGATGATATTTTTCTTTATACCCAGTTTTCTTGCTGCTTTTCCCCTCTTATCACGTCCTGGACCGTATCCGTGTGGTTTTGGTAACATTTCTGCTTTGTTTTGACTACATTATTTGCCTGCGGTTTGTTTCTGACAGCAACGTGTGTGGTTGTAATACATCCCCTTTGTTAATAAATTGGTGTGTACTGCTGGTTTCAAATCAATTTCTCCTTAACTTTGAAATTTTGGGCGGAGGAAGTTAATGCCTTAAAATAAATGCCTTGTTCAAAACCCGACCGGTGCTCCAAGCTGCCCCCTTCCCAGTTTTATGTGCCCCCCCCCTCCCTCTTCACAAAACACGGTGTATTAACGCCTGGATCTCTTGTCTGGATCTGGTGTCCAAGTTTAACCTTCTCCCTATTTTCCAGAAATGTTAGACCTGACACGGCTCTGTTTTTTTCATCACAGTTAATACTGATTTTACCCACTGACGACCTTCAGCTTCTCTCTCTCCCTCCTGTGATTCAGGATTCTGCTCCCCGGGAGGGGAGCACAGCATATCTGTAGAATGTGTATTTTATCAGTCATGATAAAGTAGTTGTGTTGCAGAAACGACCTTCAGATCTCAGCAGATTTCAGCTGTGACGTCCGACTCCACCGTGGGGATCTTTCCCTTTCCCTCCTTCCTGCACCTTTTGAATTTTGTCTGGTTCTGGAACTTTTGCTGACCTAGACCCTACGTCTTCTCCTTCCGTCTTTGTCTTGGGTTTTCCAGTGCCAGAATGCCTGCCTGCCTGCAGGTAGACCAGCTGTGTGGAGGCCCCACTCATTCATGCATGCACGCACCGCTCAGCAGACGTTTTGTGTGCGTCCACTGCCGTGTGCTCAGCACCCTGCTCGGTGTTGAGTTACTGAGATTCACATGACAGTCAGCCACGGCCCTCAGGGAACTCAGTCGAGCAGGGGAGGTCGTCCTCGGCATAAACAACTACCCGGCAGTGTGCTGAGGCTGTGGTAGGGGACTGCGGGAGTGATACAAAGAAGGCAGTAACTGGTGGTACAGGTAGGACCGAAGAACTGTGTGGGAGATTTTGTTTTAAGATAGGATGCAGCGTGGAGTATTCTTCGGGGGCTAAAGAGGAACATTGCTTCAGTTATCTATGGCTGCGTAACAAATCAGCCCCAAATTGAGTGGCTTAAAGCAATAGTGATGTATGATTTCTTGTGATTCTTTTGGTTAGGGATTTGGGCAAGGCTCAGATGGGAGATTCTTCTGCTTGACGTAGCCTCAGCGGAGGTCACTCTCTTGGCTGCATGTGGTTGGCGTGGGGACTGGGCTGGCAGGTCCAAGAGGGTTTCACTCAAGTGCCTAGTACCTTGGTGCTCTTCCGCACACCCTCCCTCTCTCTTTCTCAAAGCATAGTGGCCTCAGGGGAGCAGGGTTCATACTTGGCTGCAGGCTTCCAGGAGGGATGATGCAGAAGCTGCCAGTTCTCTTAAGAGCCCAGGCTTGAAAGTTTCCCCAAAAAGCAACCAGAATATTGCCTCTGCTGCACTCCGTTGGTCAGAGTGAGTCGCTTGTCCAGCCCAGAATCAGGGGTGGGAGAGAACAGGAGTTCCCCCATTGACGGATGGACTAGCATACACTTATGAATTGATAGTGGTCATCTTTGGAGATTAGCTACCATAAGCACAAAATGATGGAAGATAATGGACAAAGGGGTACAATTACCGAGGCCAGGTCTCAGAGGAGACAGGAATAAATGGTAATAACAACAGGCATTATCATAGCTAAGTACCATTTAATATGCGCTTACCTCTGCCAGGCGTCCTTCTAGGCACTCGGCATGTATTAACCGCGTTAACTTGTTTAACCCCGACTACAACCCTGTCAGGGACCGTTAACCCCATTTTACAGATGGGGCACACCGCTGGTAAGCGAGGGGGCTTTCAAATGCCAGGGCATCTTTGCACAGGAAGGATGGTGCCTCTTCCACTGAGACAGAGGGAGCGAGGGAGTGGCAGGTGCAGGTGAGGGCTGGGAGGATCATGGCCAAGGAGGAAGTTAATGTCCGATCGCCTCTTTTCTCTTCTCAATGGTGGTACGGCCATCACTAATGGGTGATGGGCGGAGCAGGCTGGGCTCTGGAAAAAACAAGCAGTTTGTAACTGTGGTGTCTGTGGGTCACAGCAGAAGGGCAGAGCAGGGAGCTAATAAGGGTTGTTCAGGGGCCCGTGGAGGCGAGGACCACTTGTGGGTGCAGCAGCGCCTCCCGTGGGCCTGCGGGGGTTCTGCCGCAGGTTCATCCGGAGGAGGTGTATCACAGGGCTGGTCCCAAGGTGGCTCTTCCAGCACGAGATCCAGATCCAGTAGGTCGGCGTGCTTCCCCATGCTGTGATCACCTCAGTCTCACAGGATTTCCCCGGTGGCTCTCGAAAAGCAGCATACCCACCCTAGATTTGAAAGAAGAGCGCCAAGCATCCCCCCGCCTTGACCCTCCAAATGGTTTTTGACCTTTAAATGGGATCCTTTTCAAGGGACCCTTCAATTGCCAAATGTCAGTCTTGAGACTGCCCCTAGGACCACGGAGAATGGGGTTTTGTCCACCTGCTGTGCCTGCAGAGGACACTCCACTCTTTCTGGTGGGAGAAAGGATGTGGGCAGTGACTGTCCCCCGATCAAAGTGAGAGGCAGATGCCCCTGCTCTTCAGGCAGCACTGATGGCCTGGCCTGTCTGTCCACAGAGCCGAACAGGGAGAGGCTATGAGGGCCCTGAGGGAGAGAGTGCAGGCTGTGTCTCGTTTGTCCCTTTGAACCTCCGGTGTTGGGTGGGGTCCTCACTCTCTCGCTTACGGCCTCGGAGACTTTGAGTCTTAGGAAGATATCTTCATAATCGTGGACCTCTTTGGAAGCTCCGTGTCTCTGTAGTCCTACACCGAGCACTGAGGGAAGCATTTTCTGAGAAAGCACGTCCACCACCGGAGGCTCTGGATACAGTGCTGGGACAGCCCGCCACGGCAGCTGGGGCTGCAGCCTGGCTTGTCAGAGAGGTTCAGCCTTTGGCTGGTGCTGGACACATTTTAGTGTGTGTTTTCTGACACATCACGGGCACTATCTCTTAGGACACAGAGCTCCAGTGGCTGAATTCTGTTTCTTCTGGACCCCGGTGGCCCAGTCAGCCTTTGACCAGTTGAAGTTGCCACACCGGTCTAATTCCTGCTTTGACTCAGCTGATCTTGGGTTGACTTTGGTGGTGTCAGCTGCAGCCTCTATCCAGACCAGGTCACACCCATGTCGAGGGACTACTGTGTCCTGTCTTTGTCCTCTCGTCCTGAGATCTGACCTGATACCACATGGCCCTGACAGTGTTGAAAATTGTTAATCCTTCAGACTGGTGTTTAAAGAAGGATCCTATCTGACCCATAAGCCACAGTTCCCTAAACATTTGTTCTGTGATTATCACCAGTGAGCCTGGCCTCACAACCTGAGACCCATTAGTTCAGCTCTTAGGAATTTACCAAGGTACAATTGTTTAGCAGTAAAATGTACATATATTAGGTTGGCCAAACAGTCTGTTTAGTGTTCTCCATAAAATAAAAGACACATTTTTTATTTTCACCGATATTTGGATATTTTGAGGATGTCGGCTCTCTCCTGCTAAAGGCTTCTAGTGAGTGGAGCCAGGGGTGCTGCTCAACATCTTCCAAAGCATGAGACAGCCCCACAGCAAGGGTTATTTGGCCACAATGTCAACAGTACCAAGAAACTTCGCAAACCACTTTTGACATGTTTGATCAGTCACAGCACCTACTCCATACACTGCACAAATCTTTTTTGTGTTTCAGTTGTGTTTTTACCTTTCTTGAAATAGTAAAGCATAATGCACCAAAAATGTTGCATATTTTCTTCCATCTTCAATGTTAAAGTTGCTGCACAAAAATTTACCAATTTTGGTAATTTTTAAAAAAATGCACGCTGATGCCCTGGCTGGTGTAGCTCAGTGGATTGAGCAGAGGCTGTGAACCAAGGGGTCGCTGGTTCGATTTCCAGTCGGGGCGCATGCCTGGGTTGCAGGCCAGGTCTCCAGTGGGAGCCACGTGAGAGGCAACCACACATGGATGTTTCTCTCCCTCTCTCTCCCTCTCCCTCCCCCTCTCTCTAAAAATAAATAAATAAAATCTTTAAAAAAATGCACACTGACCTGACAGCTGTCACAATACAATCTAACAAAATTGTTTCAAATGAAGTTAAAGACAACTAAGCACTACTAGAGCCGTCATATGGAAAAAACTAAACAAACTTTTTGGGTAACCCAAAATTTATAAAAAGATTTCTTAATAGATGCTCTAATCAAGAAAAAATAATGTCTCTAATTTAACTTTAAATAAATCCTTTTTAAAAATTTTTGTTTTTTTTCCCATTGCAGTTGGCATTCAGTATTACATTAGTTTCAGGTGTACAGCATAGTGGTTAGACGTTTTTATAACTTTCTGAGGTGATTCCCCCTTATAAGTCCAGTGTCCACCTGACACCATATCTAATTGTTACAGTGTTATTGACTGTATTCCCTGTGCTGTCCTGTACATCCCTGGGTCCAGTGTCCACCTGACACCATTTCTGATTATTATAGTATTATTGACTGTATTTCCTGTGCTGTACTGTACATCCCTGGAATATTCTGTAAGTAGCAATTTGTACTTCTTAATCCCCTTACCTCCTTTACCCAGCCCTTCAAGTCCCTCCCACCTTAAATACATCTTATTTTTCAATCAAACTTTTAAGACATATTTTGTGCCAAAATAATTGCTAATCAAAGTCAAGGTCAGGAATGACCTAACAGTGATTATACTTTCTCCATTTGTAAAGTCTGGGTTCCAATTTCAGGCTTTTCAGGCGAAGTAAATATAAAGACCCTTTGCCCTGTGCACTTGGGCCTCCCCATGGTAAACCCCCACTGGCCACTTTTTCCCACGATGCGCAGCCTGCGAGAGTCCTCTGTTCATTCCGCCATGCTCCACACAGTGTCTTGTACCAATACGTGAGTGAGTGAGTGAGTGAATGGGCGAGTGGTGCTTTTTCTAGTTGTTTACGGTCACGATTTGTGGCAGTCTTTCAGCTTTGATGGTTGCTAAACTGCCAAGAGGGAAAGAATTAATATACACCAAGTTTTTATAATACTATTAGGACTGTTTAAACACTTATGCATTAGCACTTTTGGCCATAGCGCGGAAACAAATCTGCATTTCTAACAGTGTAACGTGTACACCTGTCTGCACAGGAACCGTTTCTGAGCCACGTGGCATTCTTCAGGTTGTATTGCATTGTTGCTGAGCGATCTAGGAGTGTCTGCAGTCCACATTGGGTGGGAGATGCCAGGCAAGTGGTGGTCCTCTCTGGACCCAGGAGAGGAAGAGGGGCTGGTGTGGGACAGTGGGCAGCCGTAACCTGAACTGGGGAGAGAGAGTTTTAAAGATAATCCCAGGCAAAGCCATCATTATGGGATGTATGTGACAGATTGTAAAATAGTCCCTGAGCCATAGAGCTCCGCAGCTGGGAAGTAATATAAATATATGCATGTCGGTTTCTACTTCTGTGACCCTGACAAGGTGCCCCAGGGCCTCCACCTTCAGGACCCAGTGTAGGAGTTGAAGACTCTTCCTTTGGGGGCATAGCCAACAGGATGAATTTCAGCCTTTTTTATTCTGTCAAGGTTCACTTTCTGCGGAGAGAGCCTGGGGCTTGGGGTAGGTGCGTGCTCTGTGGCCAGGAGAGAACGGGCATCTTGGTACCTAAGTCATGTATCATGGTGGTGGAGTGAGTGTTCCCCAAAGTGAGTCTGGGGAGCTGGTGCAGGCAGGCTGCAACCCCAGATGTCCACCCCCTGGCCCGTGAGTGTGAGTTACATGCCCGCATTGCACAACACATCTTTTTACCTGTAGACACACACATAATCATAAATAAACATGCACATATACCTAGGGGGAGACACTCATGCAAAGATGAAGAAAGATAGAAATGGGCATTCACAGACATTTTCACAGACAAATGCAAAATATGCAAAGCCACACGAGTACATCCAGAAGCGTTGTTAGTACAGGTGTACAGGTAATAGTCTATACAGAGATGCACATAAGTGCATGCACAAATGCAAACTCATGAGCCCGTGCCCATAGCCCAGTGCGTGGTGCTTGGAGAGAAAATGAGCAGAGGAGGGAAGGCTGCGTAGTAGAGGGTGAATGAAGGAGAGCAAATAGAGGGCTGGTGGAGATAAGGAGGGACAGCACGTGACGTGGGACTTGGGTCCGGAGCTACATGCTTTGGCAGAGTCGTTGGCTAAGGTTCACAATTTGACTTTGGGTTTCTGCTTGTGTTCTTCACAGGCCACTAAGTTCATTTGATCAGAAGGGCAAAGTGATGCCACAGGTACCATAGACGGCAATGTCCCTGGTTTGCTCAGCCCTAGTTTTCCTTCATCTAACACTGGCCCTCGCAGTATTGGGGGAACAGACCCTTTCCCCCTTTTCTGCCTCATTTCCTGCCTCTGCTGCCACCACACTGCCCTGGCCATATGGTCCTTTCCCACAGAGGGAGCCATGTTGAGTTCTTTTCTGCCTGCACCTAGAAACGTGCTGTTTCTAGACTGTTCCTTCTGCTTGGAATGCCCTTTCTCCTCCTCATTTGCCTCCTTACTTGTCCCTCAGAAATCTCAGCCCAGTCATCATGTCCTCCAGGAATTGTTCCAGAAATCCCAGAACGGTTTAGATCTCATTCCTCCCTGTGCATCCCCCTTATGGCCCGGACCCCTCTGTGCTGAAATTGTCTCTAATTAGATCAGAAGCTTCTTGAGGGTAGGGAGGGTGTGTTATTCCACCACCTGGCACCCTGCATGGCCCTCAGTAAACACTTGTGGAATCGTTAAATGGATGATTGTAGGAAGGAAGGAAGGATTCAGTGAATGAATCGATCATTGTGTGAGTCATTGAGTGCACCAGAATAGATAATGATTCTCTGAGTTCAGTACCCTGGACTTGTAAGCTGCTTCATGAAGCTGGGCTTCCTTTTATCTTTCATGGCCCCTTGCCTGAATTGTAACTCAGAACTCCTTTTTATATTCTCTCTTCTTTCTTGAAGGTCTTAATCCATCACCTCCACATGGTTGAACCTCAAATGTGCATCTTCCTCACTTAACCCCTGTAGATGATTAGCTGTCATTTTCCACTCTGTTCTGTCCGAGTCCCTTGCGTGTCGATTCCTTCTCTGTTGGGGTAAGAAAGGCTTATTTGTCTCTGATGACAAATAATACTCATTTGTAGGGACTTTGGAAAATATGGAAATACATGTAGAAGAAAACAAACATCTTTATTTCTACCGCCTAACAATGACTATTGTGAAAAGTTTGATAAGCATCTTTTTTATTTTTTAAAGATTTTATTTATTTATTTTTTAGAGGGGAAAGGAAGGAGGGAGAGAAACATCAGTGTGTGGCTGCCTCTCAAGCGCCCCCTACTGGGGACCTGGCCTGCAGCCCAGGCATGCGCCCCGACTGGGAACCGAACTAGCAACCCCTTGGTTCGCAGGCCAGTGCTCAATCCACTGAGCCACAGCGGCCAGGGCTGATAAGCATCTTTCTGATCTTTTAAAAATGTGCATATACGTGACAACTTTTTCATAAAACGAGATCGTATTGTCTGTATGATTTTACATCTTGCGATTTTCATTTTCTTGCAGATGTTTTCCATGCTATGATATTCTTTAAAACATATTTTTTGGTGGATGCTTAGTGTTCCTTTTTAGAGTAGAATTGATCAAGCCATTCTTTCATTGTTGGGCCTCTTTATTGGTATTCATTCTTGCCATTGATTACAATGCTGTGATGGGCCTCTTTGTACATAGATCTCTGAGTTTCTGGGTATTTCTTTAGGATGGGTTTCTAGAATGAGAATAGCTGGGTCAAAAAGGTTAGACTTTAAAAGAAAAAAAACCCCGTGTGTGTGTGTGTGTGTGTGTGTGTGTGTGTGTGAGAGAGAGAGAGAGAGAGAGAGAGAGAGAGAGAGAGAGAGAGAGAGAGAGAGAGAACCAGAATGCGTTCCAGAATAACTACTTCAAAGTGTGACCTCTGTGCTGGGCTTTGAGAAGTGCATTTACAGTTTGTATAGTTCAGCAGTTCTGCAGAAAGAGAGTGCCTGGTGGGGAGTCTTGTTTTCCAGGGGGGCTGTTGTCTGGTTTGTTGTTCCATCTCCTTGCAAATTGGTGTTTACCCACAAAGGGATCACTGCTCAGGGCACCTTGACAGGGCCGACCGAGCCCAGCAGTCAGAGAGGGGCTAGCGCTGGGAACATTAGCCACACCGGGTGTGTGAACAGGTCATCACTGCTCTTTCCTGGGGGGCTGATGACATGACCTGGGGTGTCACATCCACTGTCATCCAGCCCAAGCTGTCTGTCCGCTCTGGAGCACCTCCTCCTTGGCTCTCCTTTGTGTGTCAGCTGTATTCTTTGTCTCTGTTCTGACTGTTCTGTTGTGTGTACGGTGATGGATTGATCGATTGGTTATTGTGGTACATGCATATCACACAGGATTTACCCTTTAACCTTTTTAAAAAAGATTTTATTTATTTTTAGAGAGAGGGGAAGGGAGGGAGAAAGAGAGGGAGAGAAACATCAATGTGTGGTTGCCTCTCGCGTGCCCCCTACCAAGGACCAGACCCGCAACCCAGGCATGTGCCCTGACTGGGAATCAAACTGATGACCCTTTGCTTCGCAGGCTGGTGCTCAATCCACTGAGCCACACCAGCCAGGGCGCCTTTAACCATTTTTAAGTGTACAGTTCAGTGGTGGCCATCGCCATTGTCTGTCTCCAGAACTTTTCATTGTCTCATACTACAACTCTTACAGAGACTTATTTACCATTGTTTTTACTACCAGACCAGGAGCACCTCGGGGTGAGGGACAGTGTGTCTCCAGACACCCAGAAATCTGGTGCTGTCTCTGGCGTGCAGTATGGGCTCATCAGTGTTGGAATGAAGAGATGCCAGGGCCACCTGAGGGTACTTCAGAGGAGGGCCATGTGTGTGGTGACAGCCTGAGTCCTGACTAGACTGTGTGGGGGTCTTTCCTGCCACCATTAGCCTCTTGGGCATCGTGGCTCGAACACTCCATGATGGCTGTGATTGAATTAAATTGCCTGAGTGCCCTTGGCTTCATATCCTTCTAGCAGTTTCTACTCCATTCATTTGCTCTTATTAGGAGCTGATTTTATTTTGTTAATCTAAGATTTTAGGCACACATCCTGTCTTCCTGTTTGGAGGGTTAGTTCCTTGCCAGCAGAAAGCATTGCGCGTTGTGCTATTACTGCTGATTACTAACGTGATGTTACATTGACCCACTGATAGGTGCCAGGCAGGTGATTGTGCCTCAGAGAAAGAGAAAACATGAAGGGAAACTCTGCCCCCTCACCCGTCGCACACCCTTGGTTGTAAGTGCATCCCTAGTTTCACGTATCTTAGAACGTGAAAAAAGTCTTTGAATGGGTGGCTCACAATAGGTATGAAGTCAGTGCTTGTTCAGGTTATTCTGTCAAATCACGGGCATATTCGTGTTATGGGGAAGGTCGATACGAAAGTTTATAAACATTACAGGAAATGGCCTTAAAATTTCATATCATGAAAATTCCAAATTAAATTGTCATTGATTTTCATCTTGCGACTGTGACTCACGTCACTTTTCCTTTTGGATGTAGCACTATGTTCTTTTCTACGGTGGCTTTCCTCATTTTATCTCACTCATGGTTTTTTTTCATATTTTTGTTTTTCGCTATAGACTTTTCAGCTTGTTTGTTGTGAGTTTTTTTTGGGGGGAGGGCAGTGTTTCATGGAGAAAGGGTGACCCTTATTCTAAAGATCTCACCCCATGGAATCTTCTAGATCATTTTCTTAGGATCCAAACATCTCGAGATTATCACGAAGCGATAAGAGCAAGAGTTAGTGTCTCTGGTGCTAAGTGCACATTCCCATGGGTGAAAAAACACATTTTTAGACTGGAGTGAAAATATGTTGCACAAGAGATCCACGAGGAGATTGCTGGAGCAGCTGGTTAGAGCTTCAGGTCTGGGAATGCACGCCCACAACGTACTGGTTTTCCTGCCCGGCTGTGAGTGACCTTCGTGAACATCACTTGCTATGTAGAGTCCTTCATTGACTCCTGGGAACTGTGTTTCTCTGATTTTACCAGTGAGAAGAGCAGGAACAAGAAAGCATGTTTGTTTTTAGATGCCCTCATACCTCTTTTCCACTTAAGCTTCCTGAGTAGCAAAATACTCCCTTGCCACCCTGGCTGTTGTGACCCAGTTGGTTGGAGCAAGGACGAGAGAGCCACCGATCTGTGTTTCTCTTCCACACCGATGTTTCTCTCTCTTGGAAAACAATGAAAAAAGTTAAAAATAAAATACTCACTTGCCTTAGCCTGATCTCTTTCTGTGTCTAATCTTGTTTAGACCTAGAACCCTGAATTCTAACCTTTCTAGGCCATGTTATTAATCATTACACTGATAGTTGGCATTCTTTGAAAGCTTGCCCTGTGTTCGTTTGTGGCTCTTGACCTTGTGCACATTAGGATCACCTGGGAAGTTTTAACATTCCAGCTGTATCCAGACTCTCTGCGTCAGCCTCTCTGGGGGTGGGAGCCAAGCTTGAGTGGCCAGTGCAATGCCCCAGGTGATCCTGATGTGCAGCCAAGATTAGCCCTCTCCATGCAGTCCTTCGCTTACTGTATTTTGCCATCTGTAATGTGCACTTTCTTGCCCAAATTTTTGAGGGAAAAACAAGGATGCGCGTTATACCTGGGCAGTACGAGAATGTGGGTGTGCATTATACCCGGCGAAATACGGTAATCCAGCAACCTGTGAGGCTGGTGGTGCCCTTTTCCCTGCTTTACAGACAAGCACGGGGGCAGCATTGACGAACCCAGCTTGTCCAATCCCAGAGACGTTCTTTTCGTACATATTAGCTCTGCTCGGGGCCAGACAGTTTGACGAAAACAAAGCAGTTGCGTTCTGCAATATTTATAAAGGTAACTCTCTCACACACACTCAGGAAGCGCTTGCAGAGTCCTGGCTGTTGCATAGACGCCTGTATTGTGTTCTTTCCTCTTGTAATTGGCCCAGGAGGATGTGTGGACTTTCCTTTCACGCAGGAGTGTTTGCCAAATTGGCCTTCTGTTCACTCAGAGGGTCCCTGAATGATCATTTGTTAAGTTTTGGGCGCTGTCTTAAAATTTGTAGTTAGGTTAAGGAAGTGATTTTGTGGCGAAAGCAGGTGTTGTCACCGAACAGGTGGGTCCGTAGCTTCAGCCCGTGCCGTTGTTTGTCTGGGACCGCCTGGGAGCTGTTTGTTCACAGAGCTGCAGAGACGGCCACAGACAGTGCCCGAGGCCAGCCCCGTGAGGAGAAAAGGCGGAGGAGGGATGGCAACTGTGCATCCTCCGAAAGGCCATGGGAATGAAGAGGATGCGGAAAAAGGACTGGGCTGGGGTGGCCACAGGGTTGAGGAGGAAAGGCTGCAGGAAGAGACGAAGAAGGTGCAGGAGAAGGGACGGTCTGGGAAGCCACCGGTCCTGGATGCCGGGTTTGGGATTCAGGATACTCAGGGAAGAAGATGTGTAGGTGGGGTGAGGGGAAGAGGTGCACCTGACCTTGAGGATGGAAGAATGATAGGGAACTGGTGAGAGAGGGAGAGATGATCTGAAGAGATGGCGAGGGCTCGGCCCCAGAGGGGAGTGGGGGTCGGGGCTGAGCTGGAGGCTGGGTCTTGTCTGCCTTCAGCTGAGCCTCAGGGGACGGCTGGGGACCGCACCAGACCGGAAAGCGGAAATGATACTCCTGTACTATACAGTCCGTACACGTCGAGTCCCCGTTAGATGATGGTGGCACGAAATTCCAGTTCCAGAGGTGGTTTCCATTCAGCGTTTCCAGGACTCATCTCACCGCACAGATTCAGGCCCACACAGAGCCCTCCCTTTTCTGGAGAGCAGCAAGGCCGGTAGGAAGATTACAGGCAGCGTTTCTTTTTTCGAACAGCTCAGTTGAGTGGCTTAACTAAGTGACCGGCTTAGCTTGAGTGTTTGGTGGATCTGTTAGAAGTGTTTTCAGGGTTTTGCGAGTTTAATAGAAATTTAGTTGTTTTTCTTTAATTTATTTTTTAGAGAGAAGGGAAGAGAGGGAGAGGAGGGAGAAAGAGAGGAAGGGAAACATCGATATGAGAAACAGCCATCAGTTGCCTCTTGTACCCGCCACATAGGCGTGTGCCCTGACCAGGAATCGAACCCTTGACCTTTTGCTTTGTGGGATGATGCTCAACCAACTGAGCCACACCGGTCAGGATAGAAATTTAGTTTTTAAAATGTTATATATCTCTATCTACCTACCTCTTGTACTTGTAACGTAAAGTATGATTTACGTACAGAAAAACGCTCTTAAGCGCCTCACCAGATGAGTTTGCACAGACCGAGTACAGCTGTGAGAACCACTGAGGTAAAGAAATAGGACATTACCTGCCCCCTTCAAAAGCCCGCTGGCCTCTCCTTCCACTCTCAAGCCCCTCCCACCGAGGCAATCCTTGTCCTGATTTCGAGCTGAAATAGTAAGTTAGGGTATGCGATCATGTCACCCACAAATCTGAACACAGTGGAAGCCACCAGAGTGTCAGCTCCTGTTGCCGGGTAACTCGTTTTTTTTCCGTGCAGATCTGGCAGTAAGAGGGGCTCAGCCATTGTCTTGCAAATGTGGCATTAATTAGGAGGGCTGCGGCTTGGCACGGTCTGTGGGCTCCAGCTCTGTTCCCTGCTCTGGGGAACTCGCACATGCTGCCCCCACTCCTGCCAGGGGCGGGCTCGGATGGATTTGCTCACTGTCTGTGACACACCCACGAGTCTCTGGAAGCCTGGTGTGCTACAGGCAGTTCTGGAATCAGTCCCAGGTCCTCAGCGCCCCCGGGCTTCTGCGTTCATCCCTGGGAGCGCACGTGATCCTTAGGTAACCCGAGGACCTCTTCCTGTGGAGGCACACGTTTCCTGGCACTCATCTTTCCACCTTCGGCCTCAAGAAGTGGTTTCCTTGGCCTGCAGATTTACTTATTTATTTTTGAACCTTAAGCGAATTGCTGGTGTTAAGAACATCATGAGGTTCCTCATCAAAATGAGGATTTCCGTTCTGTCTTGGAATGGCGGAAGACCCGCTTTCCCCATCCTGGGTGTTGACTACATCAGTCTCTGCAGCCCCCTTTTCTGGGCCGGGTGCCCCTTATTTTGTGAGGCTCCCTCCTGGGCCTCTTCCCTCCTTGGCTTCAGTGGCGTTTCCCGAGGTTGCTAAAGTGAGGACTTCAAGCAAATCTGCAACTTTTTGTAAGTTCGACTCGGTACCAAGCAGCTGACCTATTTTCCAGCAAGTTACATGGTCTAGATTGTGGATCCTGAGCTTCCAGCCAGAACCAGCAGGCACGGTGTTGTGTTTTGTTACTTAAACACTTTTCCTCAGTCTGACTTTTGCTGGGTAGGTCACACTGTCACTGGCTCAAAATTTATTGATGGAGTGTGTGACTTTGTTCATTCGGAGACCCCAGTCTGGACTATCTGACCAGTGGGGCCGAGTGCACGGGGCCTGAGGCCGGCACACCTGTGTGCCAATCCCAGTTCCACTTGTCACTAACCAGTGGCCTGGGCGGGTTCCGCAGGCTCGAGCTTTGATTTCCTCATTTGTAGAACGGCTTGTTGGGGAAGTCAAGTGGCCCAATGCCCGAACGGTGCCTGGTGCAGAACTTGGTGTCAAGTGGGCAGTCAGCAAACATCAGTGACCCCTGATGTTAATATGAGTGTTGTGGTCTCCCACGGCAGCTTATTTTATTTGCTATTTCATCTTGTGAAAATTGGTCCACACACTCCATCACAAAATTTTGAACCAGTGGCAGGGTGACCTGTCCAACAGAAGTCAGGTCGATAACAGTTGTTAAATAACAAACACAAAAACACAATAGCATGCGCAACACAACGTGAGGGCCACGAGTCACCCAAGAAACTCAGCGGGGTGAACGCTGGTTCTGTACTGAAGGACTTAACACGGTGAAATGGATGTGCAGGGGGCAAGTCCACTTCTGTTCCGTCCCCCTTGGTGCGAACACGTTGATGAATAAAGTCCTAGTGTGGCCCTACACCAGCAGACAGCCGGGCTGGGGGTGGTGGTCGGCTGCTCTCCCCAGGCCACCCCGGGAAGATGCAGTGCATGTCACTGGTTCTCAGCAGGGCGCTCCCACCAGCAGGGACGTTTGGTGTCATTGTCACAACACAGGGGACATTATAGACTGTGGGTGGGGTCAGGGATTGCAGAGAATGGGGACCTCTAGATGCCTGCCTGTGGGCTATTGGAAGGCCTTTATTATGTTTTTAAGTTGAAGTTCTGTTTTAGAATATCTTTGGTCTGGGAGCAACTTCCCTCCCTGTCCCTGAAAGAAGGAGGGATTGTGTCACGACAGAGAGTGGTTTAAGGTCCTCACTGAGGGCTCCCTGTGTTCCCTGTGCAAATAGCGTCAGTGACCGGCAGCTTTTTCTCTGAGAGGCCACTGATTCCGTTGCAGAAATCAACCAAGGCTTCCATACAGGCAGAAGAAAAGATGTTTTTTAAAGAACAAGTTATAGCCAGTGTGTAAAAGCAGAGAATAAAAACCTCACTCAGTAAATGTAACAATGGATAGAATGTGTTATTTAGTTTCACGTTCTTACGTGAAACCTGTTGAGGAAAGGGAGAAAATGAGAAAAAAGATTTATTTATTTTTAGAGAAAGGTGGGAGGGAGGAAGAGAGGGAGAGAAACATCAGCAGGTTGCCTCTCATGCGCCTCCTACTGTGGACCTGGCCCACAACCCAGGTATGTGTCCTGACTGGGAATCGAAGCAGCGACCCTGTGGTTCTCAGGCCGGTGTTCAGTCCACTTGAGTCACACCAGCCAGGGTTAACATATTTTTTTTTTTGGCAGTAAAAATATACATAACAGAAAATGTACCATTTCAGTAATTTTTAAGTATACAGGTCAGTGGCATTCATTGCAACATTTTTAACCTCTCCTGGTTTTTCTTTGGGGAGCTCAGGCTCCCTCATCACCGTCCTTGGAAGTCATGCCTGAGAGCCAGGCTCCCCTCCCCACGCCTTGCCCCAGGCTGTCACTCAGTGAGCTGCAGGTTCCCCCACCCAGGAGGGCCAGGGAGGCCTGGGAGGCGTGGCCATAACTAGAGGCTTTCCCAGGGTCTGTAAAGGATCCTGCAGGAGGTGTAGTAACTAGTCTCCAATCTTGGAGGCAGTTGGAGAGTTCTTCTGTCTGCACAAGGATTACTCTCTTCATTCACACTTCTCTGAGTATGGGATGGAGAAGGAAAAGATTCTTTTTTGCTGTTTTGTAGAAACTCAAGGGGTTTGGGAAGAAGTAGACATGGGAACGGTTTAACCGCCATGTTGTGAGGTTGCTTTAGTGCTTCATTAATCTTTGGGAAGGGACCGAAATGAACGCACCGCCCTGGTGGTGCCACTCTGACCCTTCCCTCTCCTCCTTCCCTCCTTCCCGATTGTCATGAGGTCCAGGATTTCCTTTATATTTATTCCCCATCTTATGTTTTTGGAACTTGGAGAGAGAGAGAGATATTGATTAATTCACTCTAATACGCACAGAGTCAGTAATGTATCTAATGTTTTGAAAGAACAGTGCAGAAATCAGTCTTTTTATTGAACATCTAGTCAGGTGACTGAAGAAGGGTTCTCAAACTCACACACACGCATTATTGTTTCAACTACCAAATAATTATTATTCTTTCTGTAATCATGTCTCTGAGTGGTAAGAATATCTTTTACTCGGGCTTTGAAAACCCAGCCTCCCTGATGAAGTGAGGGATGTAAGCAGAGATCGTCTTGCCTGCTTAGCCTCAGGTGAAGGGCTCATGAGGAGTCTTATAGTGGGTAGAACAGGGTGTCACCATCACAAGCCCCGGATAAATTTTAGTGTCACTCAGAGTGGGACAGCCAGGTGTTAGGCACCTTCTGATGTGATGCTGTAGGAATACAGAGGACCACCTCCAAAGTATTCTTGCCAAAAATATTGACCCTGAATCCAATGCAGGCTGTCAATCTAACGATCGGTTTATAGATTTGGGGGCTAGAAGAACATGTGGTATGACCCCATGAGAATATAGTCAGCCAAATACAGAATATGGGCTGTCTACAAGGACAGAGGACCTTTTTCTCTAACAAGTAAGTAGTGAGAACTTAAACCCAGAATGAAAAAAAAAAAAAAAAAGAGGGAAAACTGTTCTGGAGTCTGAGAGACTCGGGGAAGGCATCAACCAAAGCAGGAGGGCCCCTGGGTGGGTCCTGATTTGAAAACAGCAATGGTGCAAACCTACTTTGAGACCGTCGAGGAAAGCTAAATATGGAATGGATAATTCGATGATGTTAGGAATTATTTTTTAATTTTCTTGGCTGGGATAATGACTGCGGTTATGATTTTTAGACATCTTTATCAGAGGCTGCAGTGTTTATTAGTGCAACGAACGTTGCCTGGGATTTGCGTTAGTTAAGTTAAACAAAATAATGCGGAGGGTCGACGGAAGGGGCGAGCATGGCAGGAAGTCCGGGGGAAGCTGAGTGAGGGTTCTAGTCTTTCAGCTTTTGTGTGTGTTTGAAAATTTCATAAGGCAACGTCAACAATGCCGACATTGGTTTATTGGCAGCGCGTGAACACTTTCCACGGGGAAAAACAAATATAGGACTCTCTACGCTGTTGGAGCCTCGGTTTGGGGAAAATTGCCTTTTGGCTTATCTATATGTTTTGGTCTGGTGAATTTCTTGGCAAATTAGTGTTTATGTTAACTTCTTGTCATTCCTCATCCGGGAGTCCCAAGGCGGGCCCAAATAAACCAACAGAAGTCATAATTATAGATACTTAGAGAGTTAACGCCATGGGTAATTGCTAATCAGTAGGCTCTTCATACCAATAAGCAGACAGAAGAGGGGGTTTGGGAAAGATTGGCAGTGAATGGAAGTAAATAAGGATGAGAATAATTTGTGTGCTTGACTGAATTGGGCGGTAGAAAATGTATATGTAAATAAGCACTTTATTTGGTATTGGCCCCTTCTGACTGGCGCAGAAGACTGGGCTCTCCTGCCATCCCTTCAATGGACGCAGCTCTCGGGGGGCTGGGAGTGAAACTTTTCTGTCTGTCTCTTCCTTGATGGGCCCATTTGACTTCAGCGATCATCTTTCTGCACATAGTCACCCAATCTGTGTCCTCGGCCCCAATTGCTCTCTTGAGAACGAAAATCGCATCTCCACCCACCTGGGATTGGCTCCCCGCCTCCCATGCCAGCCTCGCCTGAACCACGTTCCCCTGGCTGGCTCTGCACCATGCACGCCCGCTGTTTTCACATCCACCATGCACGCCCGCTGTTTTCACATCCACCATGCACACCCGCTGTTTTCACACCCGCCATGCACACCCGCTGTTTTCACACCCGCTGTTTTCACATCCACCATGCACGCCCGCTGTTTTCACATCCACCATGCACACCCACTGTTTTCACGTCCGCCATGCACACCCACTGTTTGCACACCCGCCATGCACACCCCCTGTTTTCACACCCACCATGCACACCCGCTCTTTTCACATCCGCCATGCACACCAGCTGTTTTCACATGTCCAAGATCTTTCCCACTGCAGGCCTTGCACACGCCATCCCCTCTGCCTGGAGCAGTTTCCCACTCTCTTTTTTCTGCCTGGCCCCTCATCCTTCAGGTCTCAGCTCAGACATTATCACTTCAAAGCCACCTTTCCTGACCTTCCGTGTCCCTCCTTGGTCATAGCACCTTGCTCATTTCCTTAGTGATCTTCTCAGTCCATAATTATTGTCTGTCTCCTCTTCTCCACGGTGAGGTCTCTGAGCAGAGGATCTTTCTGTCTTGGTTGACACTTCATACTCTGCCCTCAGCTTCTGTGATCAGAAGAAGGTGTTTGCTGGATTTATGAATGATTGAATGAATGAATGAACATGTTAGGTGTTGAGCCAGACATGGGAGACAGGCTCATAAAGGATACCGTCTTTCCTTCAAGCAGCTCATACATAGTCTACTAGGGAGGCAGATGGACAAGCCAAAAATTACAACTTAGGATTGATGAGAAAAGCACACCCAGGGTTCTGGGGAGGGTGGAAAATGGGAAGTCTGGGAACATAATAGGAGTCAGGGAAGGAAGGGACAGATATTCCCAGGGGACAGAACAGCCTTTGCAAAAGCATAGCCGTCAGAGAAAACACTGAATGGCTGGAAGGTGGGCTGGTTGTGGGGGAGGTGACAGGCAAGACAGGCAGTGACCGGGAGAGGAAGGCTCTTACGTGATAGCTGAGCACTTTGGATTTCTGAAGGCTATTATGAACCACTGGAGGACCTTAAGATGGGGGTGATACACCCTGATAAACTTCAGACAGACAGATATGGATTGATCAGGTCTGCTTGTTAGAAAACTTCAGATGGGTGGGCGGGGCTAGAGGCAGCTTCGGGGCCATGGCTGGTAGGGAGAGACCACGACCCGGACTGATTTCTGTGTCTGGGAACACACTTCTGATTAGGGCAGGGCAGCCTTTCCCAGCACAGCTTTCCCTGACTCTACAGCCCAGGGCTGGGGCCCACGGGAGGTGGTGTCACACAGCTCGAGTGTCACGGTGCACCAGTGGAGAACTGTCCTGTTGGAGGTGCTCAGCTCTTGCTGGGCTCCCGCCCTTCGTTCTTGGGGCGTCTGGTGTCACTCAGGCAGCACGATGGGCGCATTCTCTCATTTGTCATGTGGAGGAGTGTTCCTGGACGCTCTGGGCTCTCCTGGTACTTGAACCAAAGTCAGGGCGAGTCAGGAAGCAGGACTGGTGTCCAGGGTCTCAGATCGTTTCTGTCTCCTGCACCCTGCCTGTCTTCATGGAAGCTGGGCTAGGTCGGGTCCTGAACAAAGAATGGTAACGGCCCAAACTAAGAGGTGACGATAAGGGAAGGGACTTGAGAGTTAACTGGGAGAAACGGACTGTGCGAGTGAGTTACTAACTGGCACATGAGGGAGGGTCAGGGTTTTTTTTTTAAGTCCTCACCCAAGGATATGTTTATTGATTTTAGAGAGAGAGGAAGCGGGGTGGGGGGGTGGGGAGAGAGAAAGAGAAAGAGAGAGAGAAAGGGAAGCATTGATTGGTTGCCTCCCAGACCAACTGTTGGACCCACAACCTAAGCATGTGCCCTGGTGGGAATCAAACCAGGAGCCCCTTGGCGTACAGGGACGATGCTCCAGTCATTGGAGCCACCTGGCCAGGGCAGGATCAGGGTTTTTTAAGGGCAGGTTGGATACTTAAGTGGAGTTGTCTCTAGTGGGCAGTTGAATCTGTGACGCGAAATCACCCTGGACTCTTTCTTCTCTGTTGGCTCCATCTATCCCATGAGCTGCTAAGGTTTCCCCTGTGTCTGCCCTTTGTGTGTGATCGCTTTTACTTCTAACTTCTCCATTCCCGACTGATCCTTGTCTCCGTACCCCGGGCCCCCTCCACTGTGTACCCGAGCAGAAGGCAGGTCCCCGTTTTGTGCTTCACTCCGCCAGGCTGATTCTTCCGCGTTTAACTTCGATAAAAGGGCCACTTTGCTCAGAATATCCAGTGGCTTCTCATTGTCTACCGACATTCTCACACTCCTCTGCCAACTTTCCTAGTATTCTCTGCAGCCCATGGGAGCCACTACTGTCTGTGACACAGACACATCCCGCATTGTCTGGACTCGGAGCCTTTGTCCCACGGCCACTCCTAGCCGGGGTGGCCCCCTCCTCTCTCGTTAAGTCTCCTGCTCCCTGGATGTAAAATAAAAGCTCAAGTTAGATCTGAATTGAGGGCCTGAGACTGTAGCATAAGCTGGGCCCTGTTTGTTGGAATTAGTCCCGCCCATCGAGACAGCGATGTCTCTTGGTCACTTTATCCTGGGCTCTCGGGCATTTGTGCGGAGAGCAGCGGCTGCTGGCTCCTGGGGTGGCTGGGGAGGGAAAGTGCCTCTTCCTGCTTAGTCAGAGAATGTCGCGTGCCACTGCGCGTAATCGTAGACGGCAGATTATCTCGAGGCCCGTGGTGTCCGTTTCCCTGTGAGGGGGCTGTGTTTTGCATTAAATTATTTTAGAAACAGATGGCTGACTGAGAATGTTTTTCTCCTTTGTTCTTAGTGAGTCGAGTCTTTCGTTTGTTTTGGTTGCTTAAAGTGCTGACAGGCTTGCTCTCCGGGTTGTGACGAGGATTGTGTTTTCTCCAGGAGAGAAGAAAACAGAACAGAGTGAAATGCGACGTCTGCTGATAAATAGTCTGTGTCATACTTTGAATTACACTGGCAGTTTGGTATCCTTATCTCCTCACGTGAGAAAATCACGCAGAGAAGTAGGGAGCACCTGCATCCCGCCACGAATCTGGTATTGCCGTTTCAAGTATAATAGTGTGCCTTGTTAGAAGGCTTGGTAATGCCGTTATTTCAGCCTTGTTGGATTGCAGATTTTTCTTTCCGAAGTTAGCCATTAGTTCTCTGCGAGTTTCAGTGAAGTCACTAATTGTCATCTCTGTCCCCATCTCTAGCCAAGGAAAGGGAAGGTGTGACTAATGGTTAGGGAAGGTGTGACTAATGGTTAGGGATGTCTCCTGGGGAACTGAGCAGGTTTGAGATAGAACGGGACCTAATTCTGTTGTCTGTGGAATGTTCTGGAGGTTTTGGCCCTGCTGCTGAAGACTGGTGCATTTTTGTACCTAAGCCTAAAGCCCTCCACTACTGATGCAGTGGTCGTTTGTCATTTGGGGGATTACCCTTCCCCTTTCTGGAGAAGCCTTCCTCATGGGAGGGCCAGCGGGCTGCAGGGTTGAGCGGGCAATGTGGCACGTGACCTAGGTGTGACCAGGGGGAAACTCCCAGCTGGACTTTGAATTTTGAGGGCATGCTGCCATGAAGCAGGGCCATTGGGACTATGCCAGTGGCAGTCCCAGCTGGGTGTCATCCGTAGACAGTCCCAGCAGTGAGACTCCAGAGGGCATCTCCGCTGCCTTGGTTCTTGATGGTGCTCTGAACTGGAGCTGCCTATTCTATGGACCCTCTGGTGGCCTTCCATTGAATCCATTTTCTGCTTCTGTAGCCAAGTTATGTCCATTGCAAACGACGGGGCACCCTGATGGAGAAAACCTTACAGCACTAGCACGGGGTCACAGTTCATGCCTGTACTTAGAAAGTCAACACTCCAACACCCGTTCTTCTGGTGGCAGTTCTCAGGAACTTGTATCTTGTAGCAGAAGAGGGAACTGAGACCCAGGAGTGTGACGTGAGTTACACAAGGTTGGCAATTAGGCAGTTGGGGTAGACCCGGTGAGACTCGAGGCCTGCAGGTCTTGTTTGGGATAATCTCTGCTCCACACTTCTGCTCGTTGGAGCGAGGAAAGACCAATGTCGTCTTAGTCCCTAGGGCTGCTGTAACAAAGTACTGTACCACTGATGGCGCGGCTTCAACGCCTGGAATCTATTTTCTCACAGGTCTGGAGGCTGGAAGTCCAAGATCAAGGTGCCCGCAGGGTTGGTTTCCAATGAGGCCACGCTCTGCTTCATGACGGTGTCTTCTCGCTGCATTCTCCTGTGACCTTTTCTCTGTGAGAGTGGCCAAGGGAGGCTGCTCTGGTGTCTGTCTGTCTTCTTACGAGCATGCCAGTTCATGGGAATCAGGGCCCACCCCCTGGGCCTCATTTAGCGTTAACTACCTCTGTAAAGGCCCCGCCTCCAAATACAGTCCTGTCAGAGGGTAGATCTTCAATGTATGGATTGGGGGGTGGGAGGGAAGGACGCAATTCAGTCCACACCAGGAGTGAAATACAGGAGTCCGGGCATTTTAATATGGTCTGTGACTTAATAAAAGTCAAGAAACTCAGGATGTCAAAGGAAGATTTGAGTTGAGATCTTAAAATATTGGGGACTGGCAGCCCCGTTACGTATCATTCGCTCTGAGGTTGGTGCTGTTCTCTGCACAGGGCTCATTAGCGATTGGTCTTTGGGTAAGTCCCCAGAGCCGGCTGTAGCCCGAGAAGCTGATTTTGGTCTCATGTGGGACCTGCTTTGTGGTTTCAGGCTCTAGCTGCCATGGCAGAGCCTGCAGGCAGGCTCTTCTCCCTGTTCTCATGGGTATTTCACACACCCTCCACTGTCGTGGTGCGTTCTTGCCCACACCCCTGTCTCTGACCAGAATTCCCTTTCACCAGCAGATCTGTGCAGCTTACTGTTTTTGTTTTTTTTTTAACAATTTTTCATTTCTTTTTATTCTTACCCGAGGACTTTTTTTTTTTTTTTCCATTGCTTTTAGAGAGAGAGGAAGGGAGAGAAAAACATCGATGCGAGAGAGAAGCATTGATTGATTGCCTCCTGTATGTGCCTGGACTGGGGACTGGGGATCGAGTATCAAACCCGAAACCTAGGTATATGCCTTGACCAGGAATCGAACCTGTAGCCTTTCAGTCATGGAACGATGCTCCAACCGACTGAGCCACACTGGCCAGGGCTAAATTTTTTTTTTATTGATTGATTTTAGGGGGAGAGAGAGAGAGAGGAAGGGGTGGGGGAGAGAAACATCAATGTGTTGTTCCACTTATTTCCACTTATTTCCAATGCATTCATTGGTTGATTCTTGTATGTGCCCTGACTAGGGATTGAACCCACAACCTTGGCATGTCGGGACCCAGCCAGGGCCCTGACCAGTTTCTGCTCTCACCCTCTCAATCTCTCCTCCAATGGAGGGTCAAAGGCCAGTTCCCCTCTGGGTTCATCCTTCTTCCTTCTCAGCCCCCTGGGCTCATCACTTCTTCTTTGCAATTTCTGTTCCATCAGTATTGCTCTAGTCCAGCTCTTTTCAAAGAAGGCCCCTATAGCAAAATAGAACCAGAAACATGGAAATAAAGAACACACTGACAGTAACCACAGGGGAGTGGGGGGTGGGGAGTAGAGGGGGAAAGAACAGGAAGGATGGTCAAGGAACAAGAATAAAGGACCACAGACAAAGACAGTAGGGCGGGGGGATTGAGTGTGGGAGGTGGGGGTGGGGGGGAAGATGGGGACAACTGTAACTGAATGACAATAAAAAAAAAGAGAAAGGCCCCTGTACTTGCATTAGAATTATCATTGGCATTGGTTCAAAGCAAGGATTCCAAGACAAGAAGATCAGCAGCAAACACAAGCACACTCACCAGTTCCTGAGCCCCAGGCCCCGCCAGCTGGATGCGAACCTGTTCTCAGCTTTTATTTTGAAAGAATTTTAGACGTATAGCAAAGTTGTGAAGTTAATACAGAGTTCCCTTACACCGTTTACTCAGCTTTCGCTACTTTTAACTCTATAATCATAGTAGACTCATCAGGACTTGGAAGCTTACATTGGTCCAATTCTGTTAACTAGACTACAGACTTTATAGGATTTCACCCGTTTTCCCACATTTTCTCTCGGTTCTGGAATCCAGTCCAGCCTCCCATATCGCTTGGTTGTCACATCTGCTTAGTCTTCCTAGTCTGGGACAGCTCCTCAGTCTTTCCTGGTCTTTTATGACCTTGAGATCTTTGAAGAGTCAGGATTTTCAGAGGCTGTCTCGGGGTTTGTGTGATGTTTTCCCTTGATGAGAGTGATGTTTTGCATTTTTCGAAGCCTGCATCTTTAACGAGCTCCTCGGAGGTTTGTATCTATTGTCTGAGGACCAAACCACCTGACCCGGACCCTTCCAGTTGCCATCTTCTCCTTCCCTGCCCTGCACAGCTAAATCTCTCAAAAAAGTTGTCAGTACGTAGTTCCCATTGTGCCTCCTGCCTTTCACTCTTCAACCCATGGCAACCTGGCTTCTGCCACCACGAGACCAAGGAAACCATCTAGGAGATGCTTCTTGGTCTTCCTTTTCTTGCTCTCTTGGCGTCATTCCACACAGGTGAGCCCTGCCGAGTCCTAAACGCCTTCGCTGTCTTGTCCTCTCACATTCCTGGTTTTCCCTTGCTTCTCTGACCTTCCCCTCTTACTTTTGTAGGTTGATTTATCCCCAGGCTCAGATATCCGCTTGCAAACTTGATATCTCCACGTGGATTTTTTGGGAAAAAAAAAAAATCTCATGCTGGTGCTTTTCAAACTGTAACAGGCACCTGAGTGTCGTGGAGATCTCGATAAAAGCAGTTTCTGACGCAGTCAGGCCTCCACGAGCCTAAGAGGCTGCGTTTCTGAAAAACTCCCAGGTGATGCGGATGCTGTGCAGGCCACACTCTGAGTAGCAAAGTTCTAAAAATCCCACTCTAATCTACGCCACCATCATCTCAAGCCTCTATTACTGCGACCCCGTAACTGATCTGTCCATGTCTCCTTTTGCCCCCTGTCTCCACACTGTAGCCGGGGGAACTTTTAGAACCATTTTCTGATCACGCCATGCTCACGCTGTTACATGCATCTATGATCTCGTTCATTGTCCTCAGCATCGTGGCTTCCAAACCTCGCTTTTCTCATCCCCTCCCTCCCTTTTGCGCCACCTGGGAGCTCTTTATCTTCCTTTCCCTTCCTTCCCAGCCACACCAGTCTTCTAGCGTTTTCCAGTGGGCTGAGCTTCCGGGACTGCCCCCTGCCCCCACTGGGGCCTCACACACATCCCACCTCCTCTGCCCAGACAGTGCTGCAGAGTGAGCTGCAGGCGGTTTTCCGCCCAAGACGAGACAAGGAGCTGAGACCTGAGCGTGATTCGAGCTCTCGTGGAGCACGCTGCCTCGTTCGGCTGACATACGTATTTTTATAGCACCACCTACTCTCTGCAGGCACAGTGCACTGAGTTACATGCTGGTTGGAGCACCTCACCTCGCTGCAGAGTAATGACGAAAAGGTGACCCCGCTTTGAGTGGCATTGGTCTAGGACACTCTTGTTTGTGGCCACCCCTCATGCCTTTATGCATGTACATGCTCATGGACGCACACATGTACATGCACATGCATGCACTCCCACATGCGCACACACACCATATTCCTCCAGGCACATTTGACTTTACCTGAGAAAGGCAAAACCATAACACTTTTAGAAGACAGTATAGAGGAATATGATTATGCTTCTTAGTGTTGGGAGGGATTTCTGCAGCTTTCCATCTTAAGACACGTACACACGAATCTCAAACAGTAACAGAGAAGCTGGATAAATTCGACCATATTAAAACCAAGAACTTCTGTTTGTAAAAAGACCATGTGAAGCGAACCAAACGAGAAGCCACAAACTGAGAGAAGTTATAACTGACATAGGATTAGTATCCAAAATTTATCGAGAATGTCTCAATCAGAAAGAAAAAGGTGGGCAATCCAATAGCAAAATGAGCAGGAGAACTGAGAAAACAGCAGAAGAAGCAACAGGAGTGGCCAGCAGGTAGGAGAAGGTGCTTAGTCTGTTACAGTCAGGGAAATGCAAATTAAAACGGTAGGTTTTATACCGGGCAGGTTAGGGAAGATGGGGATGTTTTTGGAGTATTAAGTGTTGGTAAGGCCCTGGCCAATGTGGCTCAGTTGGCTGGGCGTTGTCCCACAAAGCGAAAGGCTGCCGGTTCGATTCCCAGTTAGGGCACGTGCCCAGGTTGTGGGTTTGGTCCTTGGTTGGGGTGCATGAGAGAGGTAACTGATGTTTTTCTCCCTCGTCGATGTTTCTTTCCCTCTCTTCTCCCTCTGCCCTCTCTCTAAAAATAAATGAAGTCTTTTAAAAAAAAGTGTTGGTGAGGATTTGCAGCAATCAAGAGTGGGAGTGTAAATTGATTCAACTACTTTGAAAGATTACTTGGTATTATTTAGTAAATAGAGTTGCAGGTGAGCACATCCTTTGACCTGGCAGTTCTGTTCCCATGAGTTTGCGAATGTGGACATGCATGTTTCACATATTAACACACACCCATTCACGCCGTGCACACACATACATGAATGTCAGCAAATGAATGCATAAACATTCTTGTAATGCACACATGCACACACATACACAATATGTACATACGTGTACCAGGAGACGGGTAGGAAGGTTCATATCAGAAATGTGTGTAATAACAGAAATTGGCAGTGGTCCAGCTGTTCCATCAACAGTAGCTAGATACACACACTTTGGTATATCCACACAGTGGCATTCATATTGAAGGGAAAATAATTGCATTTACATGCAAACAACACATATGGATGAATCTGAAAAAAGAGTGAAAAAATAAATTGCAGTAGAATTTATGCAGTGTAATTCCATTTTGATAGTTTGAGAGTACACAAAGTTGAAGAGTATACTCTTCAGGGATACGTACATGGGGTAAGATTACACAAAAAAGCAAGGATGTGAGGAATACGTAGCGCCAAATCGTGGTTCCCTCGGTGAGAAGGGAAGGCTAGGAGAGGGGTACGTGGGGGCTATACAGGGGAAGCCAGAGGTCAGGGTCATA